>PVLA01005199.1:0-153521 GCA_004027455.1 Hydrochoerus hydrochaeris | reverse complement strand
TGTCTTAGGTCAAGGACTCTTCATATGAACCCAACCAGGCCTTACCCGTCATGGGCCTGCAGGACAGCAATTGGTCCTGTGCCTGTCTTAGGTGGCTGGTGGCGTAACATATGTGTCCTAGTTGCCCATCTTTGGCTGCCTGTAGGACAGCGCCTGTCTTGGTTCAAGGACTCTTCATATGAACCCAACCAGGCCTTACCTGTCATGGGCCTGCAAGACAGCAATAGGTCCTGTGCCTGTCTTAGGCGGCCGGTGGTGTAACATATGTGTCCTAGTTGCCCGTCTTTGGTTGCCTGTCCAGTGTCTCAGGGCAGTTGTCTCACAGGAACCCCGCAAATCCTCCTCCATGAGCTCTCCCACCCAAAGCTCCCGCATAAACTCTCTCACACTACTCACAGAAGGCAAAACCCCACAACCAGTCCTCACAAAGGGGTTATCTAGAGGGCCTCCTGCAACCCCCCTGGAGTCTCCACCCTCGACTCCATATTGAGCATTACATAAAAACATACACATGTGAACTACACAAATTACAATTATCAGCACAAAACATTCCAAGATCCTTGTGCCCAATTCCCACATGTGGTGTCCTTTTCCTGGAGAAGCGATTGTCACAAGGCATGGATGGACTAGGACATGGGATGGACAGAAAAGGGCGCCACAAGTCTGCACTCCCACCAACAGTGGAGCAGTGTTCCTTTTCCCCATATCCTCACCAACATTTCTTATCAGTTGTTTTCTTGATGGCAGCTATTCTTTCTGGGGTGAGATGAAATCTTAATGCTGTTTTAATTTGCATTTCTCGAATGACCAGTGATGGTGAACATTTCTTCATGTATTTATTTGCCATTTGTATATCTTCCTCTGAGAACTGTGTGTTCATCTCAGATGCCCATTTTTGGAGGGTCTTTGAATTTGGGGGACTTGATGTTTTTCAGTCCTTTGTATGTTCTGGATATAAGTCCTTTGTCTGAGGGGTTGCTAGCTAAAATTCTGTCCCATTCTATGGGTTTTCTTTTCACTCTGTTGATGATTTCTTTTGAAGTGTGAAAACTTTTCAGTAACATGAGATCCCAGTTATTGAATCTTTGAAGTGTTTCCCATGCAATTTGCATTTTGTTCATGAATTCTCTGCCTACCTTTATGTCTGCAAGACTTCTACCTACCTTGTCTTCCAGTAGATTTAGTGTTTCTGTTTTAATATTTAGATTTTTGATCCATTTAGACTTTAGTTGTGTGCATGGTGATAGGCATGGATCTAGTTTCAGTCTTTGGCTGTGAAGAGCCAATTTTTCTAACACCATTTATTAAAGAGGCAATCCTTCTTCCAGTAAATATGTTTAGCCCCTTTGTCATATATCATGTGGTTGAGTGTCATTGTAGTTGTGTTTGCATCTTCTAATCTGTTCCATTGATCCTCAGGTCTATTTGTTTGCCAGTACCAGGCTGATTTTATCACTGTGGCTTTGTAGCATAGTTTCAAGTCAGGAATTGAGATGCCTCCCTGTCGTGCCTTTGTTTCCCTGAATTGCCTTTGCTATTCTAGGCTTCTTGTTTTCTAAATGAATTTTAGGGGTGTTTCCTCTAGATCTGTGAGATGTGTTAATGGTACTTTGATTGGGATTGCTTTAAATCTGTATAGCAGTTTTGGGAGTATGGCCATTTTCATTTTCTAATATCAATCTTCTTTTTTAGGGTAGTATAATTTTCAGCATATAGGTCTTTTACATTCTTGGTTAGCTTGATTTCTAAGTATTTCATTTTTTTAGATGCAATTGTGAAAGGTGATATTTCCATAATTTCTCTCTTGGTGAGTTTTTTGTTTGTGTACAGGAATGCTATTGATTTTTGAGCAATGACTTTGTATCCAGCTACACTGCTGAATTTGTTTATTACCTCTTGTAATCTTTTAATGGAGTTTTTTGGGTCTTCTATACAGAGTATCATGTCAGCTGCAAATAATGATAGTTTAACTTCTTCCTTTCCTATCTTTATTCCTTTTATTTCTCTCTCTTGTCTGATTGCTCTGGCTAATATTTCCAGAACTATATTGAAAAGGAATGGTGATCGTGGACATCCTTGTCTTGTTCCTGATTTTAGAATGAAAGTTTTCAGTTTTTGTCCATTTAGTATAATGTTGGCTGTTGGTTTGTCATAGATGGCCTTTATAAGTTTGAGGTAGATGCCGTGTATTCCAAATTTCCGAAGGGTTTTTATCATGAACATGTGTTGGACTTTATCAAAAGCTTTTTCTGCATCTATTGAGATGACCATGTGGTTTTTGTTTTTGATTCTGTTGATGTAGTGTATTATATTTATTGATTTGTGTGCATTAAACCATCCCTGCCTTCCTGGAATGAACCCCAATTGGTTGTGATCTATAATCTTCTTGATTATTTATTGAATTCTTTTTGCCAGTATTTTATTGAGAACCTTTGGATCAATGTTCATTAGTGAGATTGGCCTATAGTTCTCCTTTTTGGTTGGGTCTTTCTCTGGTTTTGGTATCAGAGTAATACTTGCCTCCAGTAATGATTTAGGGAAAATTTCTTGTTTTTCAATTTCATTGAAGAGTTTGAGGACTGTTGGTATTAAATCTTTTCTAAATTTCTTGTATAATTCAACAGGTCCTGTGAATCTACCAGGACCTGTGCTTTTCTCTGTTGGTAAGTTTTTAATCACATTTTCAATTTCAATAGCTGACATTGGGTTGTTCAAAATTGCTATATGTTCTTGATTGAGCTTTGGTAGTTCATATGTTTCTAGAAATCTGTCCATTTCCTCTGTGTTTTCCATCCTATGTGAATAGAAGTTGTCAAAGTAGGTATTCATGATCTTTTGCATTTCCAGGGGATTTGTGGTAATTGCCTTCTTTTCAGTCCTTATTGCATGAATGGGTTTATTTCCTCTCTTTTTCTTGATAAGTTTAGCCAGAGGTTTATCATTTTTTTATTCTCTCAAAAAACCAGCTTTTTGATTTATTAATTCTGTGTATCTTTTTATTTTAGTTTCAATTACATTGATTTCTGCTCTAATCTTTACAATTTCCTCTCTTCTATGAGCTTTGGGTTTAACTTGCTCTTCTTTTTCTAGAAACTTGAGATGTAGCATTAGATTGTTTATTTCTGCTCATTGTTTTCTTGATATCATAATTTATTGCTATATATGTCCCTCTTAAGACCACTTTCATTGTATCCCACAGATTATAGTATGTTGTTTCTGTATTTTCATTGAGTTGTAAGTATTGTTTTATTCTTTAATTTCATCTGTAACTCATTGTTTGTTCAGAAGTTTATTGCTTAATTTCTGTGTATTTATGCAGGTTTTGCAATTTATTTTGCCATTATTTTCCAATTTCAGTGCACTATGATCAGATAATATGCTTGGAATAATTTCAATCCCTATGCATTTACTTAAGAATATTTTATGGGTTATTATATGGTCTATTTTGGACAATGTCCCATGTGCAGCTAATAGGAATGTATATTCTTATGTGGTTGGATGGAACATTCTGTAAACATCTGCTTAGTTCATTTGCTCACAGGTATGATTCAGTTCTATTATTTCTTTGCTGACTTTTGGTCTAGTTGATCTATCTCTTTGTCACAATATGCTGTTACGATCCCTTGTTATAAATGTGTTCTTGTGTATTTGGTTTTTCATGTCCATTATTATCTGTCTTATATAGTTGGGTGCTCCTGTATTTGGTGCATATATATTTATAATTGTTAGTTCTTCCTCTTGAATTTTACCACTAATGAGTATGTAGTGACCTTCTTTATCTCTTTTAATCACTTTAGGATTCACATGAAATTCACATTGTCTGCAAACAGAATAATTACCCCTGATTTTTTCTGGTTTCCTGTTGCATGGAATACTGTTTTCCATCCTTTGACTTTTAATCTATGAGTTTCCTTTTGAGTCAGATGTGTTTCTTGTATACAGCATATTGTGGGATCATGTTTCTTGATCCATTCTGTCAATCTATTTCTTTTGATAGGTGAGTTGAGGCCATTTACATTTTTGGATATAACTGACAAGTACTGGCCTGACTTTGCAACATTATGTTCCAGCTGCTTGTTGTCTGCATTTCCTCCTTGTTTAATTGCTTGTCCTGCCTGGTGGTTTCTTCCTGTTGTTGTTCTGGAAATTGTGGTCATTTTTATCTCTGTATAGTATGTCTTTCAGTACTCTTTCTAGGGTGGATTTGGTGGACATAAATTTCTTCACTTGTTCTCTTTCATGGAAGTATCTTGTTTATCCATCAAATTTGAAAGAAAGGTTTTCTGGGTACATCAATCTGCATGTAAAGTTGTTTTGTTTCAGGGTTTGAAATACCTCACTCCAAGCTTGTCTTTGATTGAAGGTTTGTGCTGAGAAGTCTGCCGTGATTCTCATGGGTTTTCCTTGATATGTGAGCTTTGACTTTTCTCTAACTGCCTTTAGTATTCTGTTTTTATGTTGTATGTTTGAGACCTTACTTATATGTTTGGGTGTAGATTTATGTTGGTTATGACTGTTTGGCGTTCTATATGCCTTACTTATCTGCATATCAGATTTTTCCCCATGTCTGGGAAGTTTTCTGCTATTACTTCTATGAATAGTTTACCTATGTCATTTGTGTTGCTTCCTGCATCTTCACTGATGCCTATCAGTCTCCTTTACTTGCTCCTGTTGGACACACTGATGGATGCCTGCTCAGGTCTTCTATTTGGATGAGGGGATACTGAGTCTCTCATTGACACAGCACTGCAGTCCAGGGTTCTAGAGGGAAGAGTGGGAGCTGAAGATCAACAACAATACTAGTTCCAGCAGGTGGGGAGTCCCAGAGGGCAGCAGCAGGATGGGGCCATGGACTAGGCTGGCTTGGCTTGGCCCTGTGCGCTGTCAGAGATCCTGTGTCCACAGCAGATGGTGAGATGGTGGGGACACGGAAGGGGTGGCCTGGGGGACCTGGCCTTGTGTTCCACTGAAGGTCCTGTGGAAATTTCTTTTCCTACCATGTAAACATAAACAGACTCGGGACAGGCAGACCCTTCGGGAAGTACAATACCAGTTGTCAATAGATTCGGTGTGTGGTGGGTTCTGTTTCCTGATACATAGAAATCTCCTTTCTTCTATATCCTCAAGAGAAAAATAGCACAGTTCTCTAGGTGCCTTTTGTAAAGACACCAATGCCTGCCATTAAGGTCTCATCATCTCTCAAAAGAATCTGATATTTATCAACTTGGAAATAAGAATTTGAACAAGAGCCTGGAGAAAGGGGCACACAAGCACTCAGATGACAGCAATTTACAAGTGAATGCTGATGTTCTATAAAACCTGAGTATTGTAGAGAAATCAATAGGTGAGTATAGTAGAAGTTGATGGTGTATAGTATACATTCTTTCTTATAGTTCACATATTTTTAAATATCCCATACACAGTTTTCCCCCATGAAAACACCTTTACAATATTTTGATACCATAATGTTAAAAAAAATTTGCAACTGTATTGGTATCAGGGGTTTCCTCACCTGTGTGTGCTGTGGCCCAGGTGCACCCGGGCTGCCAGTCTCCCAGATGTTCATTACCTTCACTAATGCAGTGGATTTGGCTGTTCTAGAAAAAACACAAAACAATAGGTTTGGGAAATTAAATCATTCCACCAAAGTGGCTGATGAGCTGGGGACAAGTATGGACTTCCTCTCTTGATATGAAAATTTATAGGAAGCCCTTACAATCACAGGGTTTTTTTGTGGTGGTATTGTGTTGTGTGTGTGTGTGTACTTTTGAGCCTTTTTTCAAAAATGAAAGGCAAAGAACTATGTAATTTTAGGATTTGACAACAGTTATAGTCTGATTCTTTAAATGTTACAAACTTTGGACTGAAGGTTTTGTTCAAAATAAGTATATCTATCTATCTATGCATTTCTGTGAGTCGTAGTATATGTCACTGTTAATATGGGATGAAAATCCTTAAGGAGAATACACAGATGATTTGTAAAGGATTTGGGAAGTTTCTTCCTAGAAACCAGACATGAACTTGCTTACATATAAATCCCCTATGCTTTAATTTGACTTATTTCATATTCTTTTATTTATGAGAGAAGACAGCCCATAGCATCCGAATGGGGTGGTTGAGGCAGTCAAGGTTAAGGCCCTAACATTTCAGTGTGCTGGAGAATGGGCAGTTTCCTAAGAAGCTACACTTTCAATGGTAAAGTCAGGAGAATTAGAGGTAAAGCTGGGACATTGGTTAACCTTGTCAGGGTCAGGTGAAGAGTCTGATCTGAGTCCAAATTGCTTTTTCCTATGCAGGTTGTTTCTCTGTAATGAGTTTTGTTGTGGGTATGAGATCTTCCTGATGGTCAGGATGCCTCGTCTTAATCTTATCAGTGTCACTAGATGAAAGTATAATATTCATGTTTGGTATTAAAATGTAATAAAAGCACCATTGACTAAGAATTTGAAGGTAGAGACTTGGAAAGGGCCATAACACTCTGTGCCATGAAGAAAAGCTGCAGATTTCATTATCATGGCTTTTTGATCAAGAGAATGGAAATAACATGAGAAGCAAAGTGGATCCAGGTGGTTTGAACATCACTGACCTGGTGATTTTTTTTTTTCCGCATACATAGTCCTTCCTGCCCCTCTTACAGACCTTGAGGAATGTCTTAGAAAGACTACTCTGACTTGGTACAGCTGACATTCTAGCGTAGGCTCTGTCACTTAACTCCTTGTGAAATTAGGGCAACTGGTTTAATTAATCCCATTGCTTCTCAGTTTTCTCTTCTATACAATGGGAGTAGAATCAATCTTCTAAAAGAATGAATTTAATAAGATGATAGTGGATATGTGTAGCTCTGCCAACTCTAAAATTACTTTTCAGAATGTGACTGATCAAATACGCTGAGAAATACAGTAATAATATCACTTATAGATGTATACTGAGAAGATTAGAATTTTAGTTTTGATGCTTATTAACTTATTTTGGGTGTAGCCTCAAAGACACTAGAGATTATCCTTATCTTCATTTTGAAAAGCACCATCATTGTTTACACACTTTTGTGAGCATGTTCTAATACACACCCATACTAAGAACTACAATAGTACTAACAATTTCTGTATATGTACACAATTCTCCCTTATACTACCTCCCATTTTCCTGCAGTGGTAACCAGGTCTTTAATTTTATAGACAGTTCTTTTTTATTTTAAAAACAAAACAAAAAAGAATAATAATGACACAGAATCTCAAAAAATAGAGTAGGAAATTAACACAAGTTAATATATAGTTCTTTTGGACCACTTTTTCACTTATTATTACTAAAACTTACTCAAGTGATTTCACTGCTTTTTCTGCTGCATAAATATTCCATTGCATGAGTGACTGAGATTTAATTTGCCCATTTGCCTATCAGTGAACTTTGGGCTGCTGCAGGTTATTGTTGACATGATCAGGGCTGCTACAAACAACCCCAGCAGGGCTCCTGGGCCTCTTAAGAAGTCAGTGTCTCCTGAGTCAGCGCTGAGCAATAAAGCCGCTGTGCTTTACGGAACCTGAATTTTCAACTTCATGACATGGAAATGTTTGCCCAGTGGTGGAACTGATTAACTCTTGGCTCAGCAACATATGAGATTCCTTTTACTCACATTTTTTCACCACTGCCTGTGGAACGAGGTAGCATATAAAATGTCCTCTCCCTGTGGTATTACTTTTCCCTGATTAATAAAGCTTATCTCCTCTTCATATGCTTATTAGTAATATGATTTCCTCTTCTATGAAGTGCCTTTTCTTTTCCTATTTTACGTGCTTATCTTCTCAGTTTATAGGAATTTTGGGATATACAGTCCTTATTTTTTGCTTCTATAGGTATATATGTCTTCCATATATACATGCGTGCACACTTACACGCATATATTATAGGCCAAACTGCTCTGATATATCTTACAGTGGGTGACTTATAAACAAAATAAATTCATGGCTCAATTCCAGAGGTGGGAAGTCTGAGATGTCAGCATGTTTGGGTTCTGGTGAGGAGCCTCTTCAGTTGCATTGTGGGAATGTCTTGTTGTACACTTGTTGGCGGAGAGTAGGGCACAGCCAGCAAGCTCTCTGGAATGTCTTATAAAGATGCAAAACTCATTCACAAAGATTCGTAATCTCTTCTACTGCTAATCACTTCCCAAAGGCTCCTCCTAATAACATCACATCAACACATCAGAGGGTGGAGTTTTAGCATGAATCTTAGAGGGAATATTGACATTCAGTATATCCTCACCTGTGTGTGTTTGTGTATTCCTTCTATGTGCATATTCATATTTATTCCTAATGTGTATTTTTAGTACCATTCTTTTTTGGTTTATGTGTATATCATAGATGCCTCCTCATAGTTTGTAATTTTATCCCCATGTTCTTTAATGGACATTTTGATGAATAGTAACCTTAGTTTTAATATAATCAAAAGTACCAATTTCTGTCATAGTTTGTCATCTTAGCAAAAATCCATAAGATGATACTAAAACTCACTTTCCCCTGAGTATAAATACAGCATTTCCTCACTGCAAAGGACATGGAGAGTAAAGAAAAAAATGAAGACTAAATAATAACTCATAGTTGTATGACACATTCTGTATATTTCTTTCAAGAGTTTTCTGGGCATGCATATGAGTACTTATATAGTTGAATTTGGAAGATGATGGTGACCTTTTTGGTTTTTTTGCATCTCACTATATAGTTTGAACTAGATATGTAGTGTAGGCTGGCTTCAAACTTGGGTAATCCTCCTGTCTCAGGCTCCCAAGTGCTGAAATTATAGGCATGTACCACCACACCTGGAAACTATTGGTATGTAACATTTATTCTTCTGTATCACTTTCAATGATGTTTAATAATCTATCTCATAATAATTATATATTTTCCATATAAATTTTATCTTAAAAATTTATTTCACTCTGGTTAGGGATTTATTTGACATATAGTGACTACTATTAATAATCTTGTGGAAATAAGAAATTATGTTCTTGGGATGGGGATATAGATTGGAAGTAATCTGTATGCATAGCATGTGCGTGGCTCTGGGTTCAACTCCCAGAACCGTAAAGAAAGCAAATCATGTTCTGGGCATTATAATTTGATGATTAATAGCAAAGAGTCCAGAGTCAGTAAGATACAAGTTCAAAATCCCAGCTCTGCCTTTTTCCAACATCATGACTTTAGGACAATTATTTGTTTACTCTCCTTTCTCTTTCACTGTTCATAATGAATATTAGTCTTCCCTCCCACTCCACAGAGCTGCTTTCAGGATTAAGTGGGATGGTTTGTATGAACTGCTTCAAGTAATTCTGAGAACATAGCAAATTTACCTCTGCGCTATCTCCAAGCACCAGAGGTTCCAAAGAGTAGCAAAGGCAGTTCTGCCCACTTGGCTCAATGACTCCTGATTTGCATGATGCAGTTTTTCTTACTAGTAAATGTCTGCTGGCAAAATGCAGTTACTAAGATGAACTCTGTCACTGTTCTGTTCAGTAGCTAAGGGCAGCACTTTCTTGAGAGAGCATGGTTTGTTAAGAGAAAAAGGAAAAAAAAAGATACACCAATTATTCTAACAAGGAATAGTGCTAGGTAGCTGACCAGATGGCTCAAAGTTAGAATAATTGCTCTCTGGGAAAACACTATTTCTTTTTCTCATAGTAAATAGTTTCCTACAGTTGGGAGGCAAAGCAACTTCTCAATTATAGAACCAGGTGTGAGGACAGCTGGGGATGTGCCTACTTGGATCTCCACATCCTGAAGTGGCAAACAACCATAAAAGCACTGGCATGTCCAAGCTTTCCAAGCAGAAAGGAAGGTGCCTCAAAGGAAAAGGAGAAATATGATGAGGAATATTCAGCTCTGAGCTGAATATCTGTGGTGATTCTGCTTGAATACTTTGAAGCGGTCCTTTCTGGACTCATCATCTAACCTGCCAGCTCCTTAAGGGCAGGGAATTTGGCTTCTTACCTGACTGCTGTGTCTCCAAAAATGTACCTCGCATATTGCAGGTGCTGAAAGCATTTCTAGAGTAAGCATTATACAGTGGTCTGCTGTACCACCTCAGGGCCAAGAATGAAAAATTTTGCTTTTCTGAACACACATTTGAACCATCAAGGAGGACGTAGTGAAACAGAACAGCAGTGACAGAGACCCACAAGGCAGTGTCTGGAAGTTTGAAGTCTAGAATGAACGGAGGTATGCAAAATGTGCTAGAGTTCAAAGAAGTATATTTTGCTCCCCTATTTTCATCTTTTCTTATGTGGAAAGAGAAGTTAGGTTGCTTAGATTTATCCGAGGTATGGTTCATAGACTAGGTGCAGTAGTATCACTATCCTCTGAGAAATAGGTAGAAATGCAAATTTTCAACACTACTCCATACCCATTCAATTTAATTCCAAAGATAGAGCCCTGCATTGTGTGCTTCTATATGAATCATCTAGGAAATTCTGATGCTCAGAGAATTTGGAGATTCCCTAGATTAAAATATCATATTAATCTTAAGTTTATTCATTCAAATAACCTGGGAAGTCCAACTGAATCTGACTCTTTAGAGTGAGATCTGCCCGTGCATTTATTTTAAAGTTCTGAAGGGACTCTAATATGCAGTAAGGGTACAGGAGAACCAAATTCTACCTCAGGATCCAACTACTTCCCTGGGGAGCCTTGCTGAAATGCAGTGTCCTCAGTACTCCCTGGGGCATCAGAATATGCATTTTAAACAAGATCCAGAGGTGATTTATATGTATATTACAGCTTGAGAAGCATCTGTATAACTACTTATGATAGGACTGAAATTAGAATTTGCACTTGGCTGCCACCTTCTATTCAATGGCTCACTTTCTGGTCTCTTTTAAAGAAGAAAAATGGGATCCAGAGAAAGGCAGGGGGAGCACAGTAGTGTGCAAAACATGAGACAGTGAATACTTTAGGGTCATGAAGAGGAAAATACCAGGCAGGTCGCATGTATGAGAGAATTGGGCGCTTTGACAATGTAGGTGCTGAAATTGCTGGGACCCCTGTGACCATTACTGATATTACTGAATAGCCCAGGAAAATGACTGAGCAAAATCTCCTAGGTCAAATTCAGAGTCAGCAGCCAATCTGTGAGGTGAGGCTCTGGCGATGAGTTTGTATGAGGAAAGGTGTGTCTGGCCCAAGACATGCCCTGTTCTGTGCTCTTGAGATTTGAAGAATGGGAGCTGAGCTCAGGATTTGGAGGTGGGTACAGAACACCCAGAGTTTCAAAGAGGAGAGACATGGGAAATGTGTGAACTTGATTTGATTCTTCGGCAGGATTCCGGTGAAGACTGTTAGACAGATGTCTTAACCATGTGTGGGGAGATAAAAAGTAAGCTCTGGAAGATATTCTGCGTTCATTCAATGATACAATTACTGATGTCACTTTTTCCCTTTTTGAGAGATGGTCAGTGAAATGCCAGAGGCAAGTGCCTTGATTTCACAAGATTCCCCTTGTTTTTAGGTTATTGTTATTATTATTACAGTTGTTTTATTACTGTTCTTTACAAGAGAAAATACCACAGACTATTACTCTAGTTTTTTGGGAATTCTCAGTTACAAAATGATCTGACTACACAGCTTTGAAGGACATAGCTATGATTGGTTACCCACTGTTTTGGGCCTCTAAGAACAAATCTTTCCACTTCAGGGCCATGCAGCAGAGAGAAAAAGGCAGAGATCCTCATCCCACCATCATCTTCAAGATACTGACCCAGTAACCTAACGGCCTCCAACCTGCACAACTTCTTAAATTTTCCATCACCTCCCAAAAGTGTCATGCTGCAGTTCAAGTCTTTAACACGTGGGCCTTTGGAGGATTCTGGGGAGCTAAACTGTGGCATTTGTATTGATAATGTTTTCTAGTTGCTTGGTGGAAGGTGTTTGGAAACGCCTTTTGGAGACTGTGTACATCTATATAAACAAAGTATACATTTTAATGTATATAATATACACAGATCATAGAAATTATACATTCTATATAAATAACAGTTCCTAATGCACAGGGCTTTAGAAGTGTCTATTAGAGTCACTGTCATGATCATTATTATCTCATCACTACTCTTGAAAATTAATGGGTAGATTAAGGGTCTTTGGAAATAGCTTTTTCCAGTTATAAACAGAATTGCTTTTGCAATTTTTATATTCTTGGTTGTATGCTGGAACAATTGGGAAATTTTCTTGGATAATTTCTTACTGAAAGAAATTACTTCTATCACATGGCTAGAACCTAGGCTGGCTTGTCTGTATACTATTTTACAGATTCTGTTTCTATGTACTGAAGTGTGAGGATACCACACTTATATTTAATGTACAAGATGTACAGTGACCATGATATTGTTGATCCTGTGGTAGTGGGAGCGTTGGTTATAATAGCTAACATGTGTTAAGAGTTAGCCACTGGTCAAGCACTCTCCTAAATCTTTTGCAGGAATTTTCTCTCTTAAGCCTCATATCATTATGAAGTAGGTAGTATATTAAATTATTTACTAGCTAAGGAAATGGAAAATTAAGAATATTTATGTAACTTCTTCAAGGATAGTAGGAAGGGGAACCAGTTTGGCTGTATGGCTTGAGAAATATGGATAATTCAAAATTCATTTCTTCTTTGGCTTATATTTTTCATACACACTTTTAATTTCAGAACTCTAGGTACCCAAGGCAGGAGAATTGCAAGTTTGAGCTCTACCCTGTGTCAAAATAAATAAATAAATAAATAAACTAGAGATACAACTAAGTATGAATGCCCTCGGTTTAATCCTTAGGAACACACACACACACACACACACACACACAATTCTTTTGGTATAATGTTTGAAGGGTATTTAAAGGACAGGAGAAAATTGGAAAATCATTTTATTTTTTGAGTCTGATATTAAAATTAATTTTCTAATCTCTGTAAACACAGTGCTTGGGCCAAGGAGCTGAGGAAAACAAGGAAGAGTTTAGCAGATGTCAACGGCAGGAAACAGATGCAGGTTGCATTAGTCATGGTAGAATATTAGGAGAATATTGGATCACGTAAATACATGTCAGATCTTAGGGCCCACCTAGGATGCTAAGGGCCAGGGTTATCCTCTGAAAATAGAGAATCTTATGTTTATTTATGTCTATGTCTTACTGACACCCAAGTTACTGTCAGTTGATCTATTGAGTTTTGAGACTCTCAAGACAATCTTAACTCAACAACATAAACACCGTATTTGTCTGCAAGTGCAAACAAATGTATTGTAAACCTTGGTTATTTGTGTCTTTGGCTAAATTTAGCATAAATGTGTATTTTTTAAATAAATTACCCCCAGCCTGCTTTTTAATATTTCTATATTTTCTTTCTTCCTCTGCCAATTTTGATGCTTTTGATGGGTAATTTTTTGAGTTTGTTTCTAAAAGCTGCCAGGTCTAACCTTCAGTTATAAAGAAATGCCTGGGCTTTGAGATTATTCTATGAGACAGTGTGAAATAATTGGATTTTAATTTGTATTAAAATTAATACAAATTGTTGCTGGCTACGGTGTGTTACTTTCACAAGTTTGGCTGTTCATGTTGATCTATAGCTCAGGATTTGAAATAAACTATAACTAGAAGGGGGAAAACAACTAAAAATATGTATTGCAGAAAATAAAAAAGTTAACCAAAGTATTTTATTGATACATTCTTGGACAATACCACAGAATTGAAAGAGAATGGAAAGAGGGAGTTTTTCAGCAAGGATTTTCTTTTTCCACTAAATTGGCACATAAGCAGCAAGATTAACGAAAGTACTTATTACAAACAGTAAAAAACATACATGCTGTTTTTTCAAAGTCCTTATCACACTGGTCAATCAGAGGGGGCATGAACAAAACCTCAAGACATGAAAAATCCATATTCTTTCCTTCAAATAGCTTAACAATTATTAAAATTATTGCAAAATATCCATATACTTTAATTAAAATAATAAAAAGGAACACAAATACAAATATTAAACATAAATTATTAACATGTACTGTAAAATACATTACTAGCATGCATTCCAAAGATCAAGACCTCTATTCCATGTAACCAATGCTTTTCTTTTGTGTAACTATCATAAACCAAAGATAGGTGGGCATACTTTCTCAGCACAGTTTTTGGTCTTTAAGTATCTTTTTTGTCTTAAAAAAAATAGCATGATTTGTAGTGGTACTGTAATCATAAGTATACAGTCATGTACAGATGTATGCATGTCTTTTTTTGTCTGCCGAGATCTTTTTAAAATTTTAAGTATTTTAAAATTTTTCCAAATATTCCACCATCTGAGAGACTAGGGTGCTATGAAAACAGGGCATTCGAAAACAAACAGTGAACCGAGGTACAACATCAGATGGCAAAGTGCAAAAGTCCTCACAAACTGTACAGAAAATTTCAAAACCTTGCATCCTTGAAGGACATACGTAGAAAGACAGGTCAGCCCCACAGCGGTCCTGTGGCTCTCCACGGTTCATCATAAAGAGCCTGGTGGGACTTGAGTCTCAACTCTCCCCATGGAAGGGAAAGTCCAGAATTGCAGCCTCATTGGCAGTGCTGATGCCAGTGACTTATTAAGCCAAGATAAAGTAAAGATATTTCATAAAGCAGCTGTTTAGGACACTTGGATCCTCTAACATTGGTCTCCCAGCCGGGGAAGCTCCTCCAGTGATTGGAAGCGGGCAGGACCAAAAGAGTCCTATGCCAGGTTGGGTGACAGAATAACTGAGGGTCTTCGTCCTTCCTGGTTCCATGGGATGGAACATGTTAGATAACCAGGTTATTATAACTGACATACTTCTTTTTTGCTGCAGGGCCTGAAAAAGAAAAATTGAAAGAATCAGTCACAGCAGTGACCCTTTTTTGCACAGGTAGAGGTAGAACTAAAACTGATTACTTGTGGCATAAGGTCAAGGTGGGGTGAGGCATCTGGGAGGAGCACATACAACTTTAGGTTCCTCTTATTATTTCTAAGATTTGGTCCACTGAAATCTGCAGTTTCCAGTGATACTTAAGCCATCTCAATTCTTTTTCTCTGAGAGATATCTAGCCTCCCTCTTTTTGGTTGGTAAGGTTAGTAAATTTATCAATGGTTATCCCACTTTCTAATTAGCCAACATTGAGCTTAAAGAGTCCATCCATACCGCGTTGTATTTCTCCAAGATCTTTTCATAACAAATGCCTTGTGCTTGGGAAAGGTTTGTCTTTGGTCACTGAAATTATTTTAGGTTGACTATGGATTAGGTCAACCAGAAACCCTTCTCTAGTTCTCAGTCATGCAAATCACTATAGATTTAATTTTATAGTGTCAATACATTTCAAATGGTAATTTGCAAAACTATTTTGCTTAAGGTTTGATGCTCATTTACATCTGTCAGGTGTGAGAACATGCACAGTCTGCAATTCTTTTTCATATGTAGAACAAATTGCTTTTCTATTTGGTAGAATGAACAGAATCCTCCTCCTGTTAGTAAATATGTGGTAATTGCCTCCCACATATGGCCTGAGATAGCGTTGATATGAGTTTAGAGGAACTGAGAAGCAAAGACAGAGTTTTATCTTGCCTTTGAGTGATGCTCCCAGTAAGGTATACACATATACATATGTGCATTTTCCAAAATACCATGCTCTGTATTAGAAGACTGATCTTATATTTTGGATTCAAAATTAGGACTTTCCCTTTTAGGAATTCCAACTGGAAGGCTCATTTCTCTGTTAAATTATATTGCATTTTATTGACTTAAAATGAAGAACAAATAGAGTTATGTAAAATCGAGAGTTCTAACACATCTGGTCATGAGATTCCAGGTTTTTTTTTTTTTTTTTTTTTTGGTACCGGGGATCAAACTCACGACCTCATGCTTGCAAGGCAAGTGCTTATGCCGCTGAGCTAAATCCCCAGCCCAAGATTCCAGTCTTGATGTTTCTTTGTTCGATAAGTGCATGGCCTCAGTTCAGTAATGGCCAAGACTTTAGAAGTTTTTAACTCTTGTTACAATATTTAGTCTTCAACAAATATGCTTGATTTGGATACAAGAGGAAAACTTTCTAAAGATACTTCTTTATTTATTTATAGTGTCATAGTGAGAAAATCTCTGCTGACACTTGCAAATCCTAATTACAGCATGACTTACCAAATGTGAATCCACCAATTATCCTTGGGATCAAAGGGGAAATAAAGGCAACAAAGAACCTTGAAGCTTTTACTAACCTAAACATCTAAGTCTGCCTCTGTTGTGTAGTTAATAAAGATGGCGTCTCATAGAAGCATAACTGTCCAGTAAAAAAGAAATAATTGACATTCCTGTAACGGGGTTACTACAATGCACCAGTCACTAGGAAGGAGTGTTTAATAGAAGAATAAGTTAGAAAATAACATCCCTGTGTCGTAGAACAGAGCACTGTTTTGGGTAAAAGTAAAATCAAAATCAAGACACATTTAAAAAAATTAAAAATTATGTGTTGCAGAGCATGATAGAATTTACTGACGCTTTGCATGGCTTACCTACTTATGTCCTTGGAGAGCCTAAAGACTAATACCAGTTATGATCTCCGTCATACAAGGGAAGGACCCAAAACTGGAAGGCCCGGTACTCTGGACTTAGGCTATGTCATATCTGAGTCTCTACTTTCCTTTGTAGGCCAGAGTGGGAAACACAGGATGTAGCTGGACTACTGTTTCTGATGCAGGTCCTTGGTGTGATTGATCAGCCCAGTGCCATGACACCGATTTTCTTGAAGATGTTGTAAAATGAGATGAATTCTTCCCCTTTGGACTATTGATAGCATCAATATTTGAATTATTCCAGTTTTTCATTGGGGAATAATATGTATATTTTTAAGTTACAAATTTGTATAAAAATGATAAGCCTCTTTACATGTTTTTTTTTTTGCAGAATATCTTAGATACATCCTAGCAAAATTATAATGAAGTCCATGCAGTTCCTAGAATAGCAATTTATATACTTTCCACAGCAATGTCTAATGTATTACATTCATTTCTGAAGGATTTCAATCTTATGATTATATAAAATGAATGTGTATAGTTTCTGATATTTCCATTTATTAAGATATGAATATAGTTCATGATTCAGGAAAGAAAATTGTTTTGTTCACAATAATTATCCAGTGAAATACTTGTTAAAGAAATACATGTTTATTTTACAATAGCTAGATGCATTTTTTAGCTTGTGTTTTGGGGTCTCCTTTAGTTATACTATAAAACTTTTAAAGAATCACTGTGATGGATGTCACTGCTCCTGTTGAAGCAGGTATCTTTTTTTTGATTTTTTTTATTTAAAGAGAAAAAAACAAGAAAAAGGATAGAAATATTACAGAGTTTCAAGAAAAGAAGATAAACGGTAAGAAATCACTAGTTGATAAATTACATATTGTTCTTCTAGAAATAGTTTTTCAAGTTACAAAATTAAAGCACACAAAGTGGACACTCAAGCAGTGAGAGTGCAAACAGATCTGTTCAACAATCCAACAAGAACCTAGAAATATGGGTATCAATCCCACACACCTAAACATACATGCAGCTATATCTTTTGTAGCGCTTCCTGTTTCCTCTTTTTTACAATAGCAATTATACATTTTTAAAATTTTATTTAAAGAGAAGAAAAACAAAACAGAAAAAAGGGTAGCAACAATACAGAATTCTAAAAGAAAGAAAAAAAGGGAAATGAGAAAAACCCCACTAAGAAATCACTAGTTTATAAATTACATATTGTCATCTTGGATGTAGTTGTTCAAGTTACAAAGTTAAAGGGTACATTGTAGACATTCAAACAGTCAGATTACAAACAGTTCTGAAGCAGGTATCTTGAAAAGTTGATGTTTGCAGTGAAGGACGCTGGTTTGTGCTGATCCACATTTGCTTAAGAAAGGTCAGATCTCCCAGCTCACTCTTGGTACATTGTCAAAATGAACACTCAAGTTGACATTAACATGGAGTTATAGTTATTTCCTTCTCAATTTTGTCAATTTTTTTCTCAAAATGTATTCTATGGTGCATTTGTAGCCCACATTAAAGAAAGTATAGAAAAGAATAAAAATACAAAAGGAAACAAACACTCTCACAAATATTATTTTGGAGAAACATTGAACAAATAGGACTCTCCCATCCCATTTGTAATTTCTTTATTATATAAATAACAAGAAATTTTATGTACATTAGCTATATATCCTAGTATGTATCCTCAAGAGGCTTTTTTTTTTAAGTTAAATGTGTAGACAGGCATGGTGGCACACACCTGTAATCCCAGCACTTGGGAGGCTGAGGCAGAAGGATTACCATGAGTTCAAGGCCACCCCAGGCTATGAAGTGAGTACAAGGCCAGCTTGAACTACAAAGTGAGACCCTGTCTAAAAAAAACAGCATTATGTGCATGTAGATGTATAGGTACATAAGTATATGTATGAGGTGACTCAAACATCCACAAAAAGTACATCATTTTCCTGAGTATAACACATCTAAATATATCACTGTCTTTTCTTATTTGCCAAACACAGATGGGAAATAAATACAGTTGAAGCTGTCCCCTCTCCTCACCTCCGCCCCAAGTTCTTCCCTAACCACCCCCTGTGCCCAACACACAGCTACTGTCCTCAAGTGGATACACGTTTTCCTGGTACCTCATGTTTAGTTCATCATAAACCACAGATAATACTAATTTATGTATTTTAAAACATACAGAAGATATTATTCTGCATGCAATCATTTGCAACCTACTTTTCATATAAAATTTAAAATACATTTTTGCTGATTTAGTAATCATTGTGACTATATAATTTTCTCATACTAACATGGCAAAATTTCTTTAAATCTTTTTTCTTTTAATAGAGTTTACTTCCCAATTTTTAAAATAGTAAATGGTGCTATAATAGATGATACCTGAAAAAAACAGCATGAACAAAATCGAACGACAAAGGAATAATTCAGGAGAAAATATTTGCCAAATATTAATTGACAAAGGATACCAAAATTTGTTTCATTTAAACAAATGAATGAGGAATCTAATTTTTAGAAAATGTATTAAAGATATAACAAGATAATTTTTAGATAAGGAAATATAAATAAAAATTCTCAATATTGACAATTAGAGAAATACAAATTGAAACAATAAGATAGCATTTATACCCATACCATTACAATGAAACAGTGAATTGCTACTAAATTTTGTGAGGGTATAGAGAAGAGAGGATTCTTAGGCCAATACCAACAGGAAATATAAATTTGGAAATAACTAGAAATGTGAAAGAAAGTAAGTCATTGCTGTAGCCATTTCACTTCTAGATAATACCTGATACCTTTCCATATGCATATGTGGACATATATGGGACTTTTCAGACCTTTTAATCTAGTAATTTGTTTTGCACATAAGAGAGGAAAGTGGGTCAAATAGAAGTTATTAAGGAACAGCATGAAAGAATCAGATAATACCTTCCTGCCTTATCCAAGAGGCAGAATGACTGTGGGCTGTTACTTCAACAGGAGGTAGCCAGACTTCTGTGTTTTTAGGTTAAAATTCATTTCTCACTTCGCCATCCAACGTTCACTGAATGTTACTATTTGTTGGTCTCTATTTTAGGTATTGGGAATATTCAGTAGGTAGTTTTGAGTAGGTAGTTTTAAATCATATTAGACATTCAGCAAGTAGAAAACAAAACAAAACAAAACAAAACCCAGAAACAAAATAGAAGTCAGACGGAGTGTCTAGGCTGAGTTCACAACTCTGATCTGCACTGTTTCCCATGTTCATTTAATCATTCTGCACCCTGTTTTTTCCTCCCTTTTCAGTGAATTCCTTTACAACACAAAAGAGCACACTTTCAGAAATACATGTGATAGTTCTTAAATCTCAATTTTGCCTCTTTGGTCTGTTGAGGGTTGTGAAGCTCAACAAACTTTGGAATATTGATTTATTGTGGAATGAAATTGTGTCCAAGAAACTTTCCTATGAACTTATTTTAAGCACTGTATATACTCCTCCTAATTTACTATTTCCCTATCAACTATGACTTTTAGTTGTTGTTTGTTCATAAATACTCAGTCAAGAGTAATTCTTGATGTTAAGATGTGCAGTTACTAAAAGAGAAAGAAATACTTGGTAGTAATAGCTTCTGTCTCCCGCATCTTTGTTTCACTCGTCAGCTGCCTTTAGCCTGGCACTTCACAGGAAAAGAGAAGCTATCTTCAAACTCACTTGAGATTTCAGAAAAGCTAGAAAATTGACAGTACTTTGCTCAGGAAAAGTAATTTATCTGGTAATGATTTCCCCAAATTCCTTTTCTTAAGACTGATTAGAGTAGCACATTACCTAGCCAACAGTATGCAAAGATGAACAAGAAAGAACATGATTATCAAAGAATGAGACATTCAGCTTGGTCAGTTCAACTCTTAACTAACAAACCACCTTCCCTTCCTCCCCACTGTCAGTCAGGTTCCCAGCAACGCTCTCCCTGGAGAATTCTAGACTATTTGTCCTCATGTTTGCTAACTGGACTTGTCAACATAAGGGACCTGGCAGGAGTGAAAATGTAATCAATCAGTAGCACAGCTCAATATTCTAAAGCACCATTAATTATAATCTAGTTGCAAAATCTTCAAAATCTGGATATCTGTCCATCTACTCAAATATTCATGTAAAAAGTATTATTTGGTACCTATTAAATGCCAGTTACTCTAACAGAGGCTATTCCTACAAAACACACTGGAAATCTACAAGCTGTGGGTTCACTTTTGGTTCACTGGATAATTTAAATGATTTAACAGTTTACCATATAGGGATGCCATGTATCATCAGCAAGGGGCTGATATATCTTTTTTCCCACTTCCTATGGTAGGAATAAGAAATGAATCACAGACCAGCCTTATGTAGAGACAAAACCCAAAGCAAATTGATGGTGCAGGCAATAGCAGAGAGAAGCAGTGACTTACAAAACCTAAGAAAAAAGGAATCTGGTGCTCTCTCTGCTTTTACCAAGGGTACATAATAGAACTTGTGTGAGAGTATAGAAAATGATTCTGTAGCTGTGAAAAGTGCTTAGAGATATGCTGCAAGGGCTCGTGAACGTCTTGATAGGAGTACAGTGCAGGAGGCCTCAGTGCGTGTCTTAGTGGAAGAGATACTTATCTGGGCCCCGATAAATAAGGCAGTATAAGGAGGATTCAGGACAATATGAAAGCTTTCTGGGCTTCTAGTGAGGAGTGTGGGGAGGAGGCAGACAGTAGTGGAGCTCAAGCCTGGAAGGCAAGGCAGGGCCAGATAAATGACCTCAATGTGCATGCATGTTGCCATACGACATTCGGGGAACTACAAATAAAAACATAGACTAATCAAAGTTCCTCTGGTTATTTAGCTTCTAATAAAAGTTTTCCTAAAAGGTCTTTAATGTTAAATTAGAGAATTGGATTTAAGGTCCATAGGAAAATCACTTACAGTTTTGAAAAAAGATCCTCCTATTTCCTCCCTAGAAGTTTCTTCTTTACTTTTTCCCCTGATTGGTCTCATGCTCTTTGTCCCAGGTTTAGTTTCAAGTTCACTTGCTGCAAGTAGCCCTCTTCTGTTCCCCAGACAGGTCAGATTCCTCAGCCCTGTTCTCTTCGTCTCCCTCCCATGCCATCCTCATACTTGACCAGAGTGAAACCCGAATTTCTCCTGAGTGTCTCCAACAGCAGAAGTGCAAATGTTACAATGTAGAGACAATTTTTCAAGTGCATAAGAAGTGTCTAATACTTGTCTAAGCATAATATTTGTTGAACATGTGGCTATAGAGGGACTTTGCTCTCTGATGTCACTGTCAGCTCTAGCAGGACCTTAGGGACGGATTCTTGTGTGGTTTGATCTCCCCTTCTTTCTCAGAATCATTTTTGGTGCTTCTCTATCCAACATGAACCATGAATGTAACTCCTAAGATTTCATTTGTAACTTTTAAATTACAGCATTCTTTGTTCCCTTTTTAGCATCCAAGCAGGGCCAAAACAATCTGGCTAAAATTGAGAAATCAATTTTCAATTCTACTGTTAAAAAGTAAATGAACATTGTAGTATTTCTTTAAAAAATCTAATTTGTACTTTAAGATGTAAAGCATCAAGCAGAGGTTTTCCACTGTTCTTAGAAGATGCATTTGAAGCAAATAGACAGACTCTCCGGCTTGAAATATCTTTCAGCTTGACTAAGCTAAAATCTAGGTAATTTGACTGAAGCTGTATATGTGTTGCATTGGAGGAAAAAAGATGCACTAAATTACTGTCAAAGAAAAGACTTTTTATTGTGCACTTTGCTTAGGCTTTAAAAACCTTTTGTGCATTTTGCAATTTCAATATATTATAGATGTGAGCATTTTAAAGCATACTATGGCTGCAGTGCAATAATGCATCAAAGATTGAGGCTGGGCACCAAAGTCTGTCTTATGGGTAATGTTAAAACATAAGGCACTAGTGATAAAGGGGCAGCAGGATAGTACTTACTGCTGCTGGATGACAAGTTCCTGTTGAATTCTAAGCCTCTGTATTTGGGAGATTCACAGTCTGTTTAGTCATTATTTTAAACATTTTTCTGATCTTTTCTAAGAGCTCTCAGTATGTTAGTAGCATGGATACAAACTAGTAGTCCAAGGCAGAGAAAATTAGTCTCTATCCTGTAACAATTTCTGTTTCCTTGCAGTTCAACACATATTTATTGACCACCTAGTATGTGTCAGATGTGGTTGTAGGCAGGGGAACTGTATATTACAAAACAAGTCCCTTTCTTATTTATATGGACCTTAAATTCTACTTATGAAGACAAATCATTTAAAAGAAGATGCAGAATTATATTCTGTCAGGTTTCCAAACTCACTGAGTTAGTAAATACTGAATCAGTATTCATAGAAGGAATACAAAGTTAGAAAGTGCAAACCTCTAGTCATGACAACCTTTTTTTACATGTATGTTTAAAAGCATTGTAATGCACATTGTCAGTTCATTAGCATTGACTCAGAATTAATGACTGAACAAAGCTGTTCCCCCATAGGTATTTTCCCCATTTAGGTACATGAGACCTTTACTGCACTTAGGAACGCTAGGTAGCACTTTAGCAATACACCTGAGGGCAGTTTGAAAAGACAAAAATCACAAGCAAAATCTCCAAAATAAGAATAGGTGTTAAATTGAGAAAAGGATGCTCATTTTCACGTGAGAGCTGAAACTAAGGGCAGCGTCACCTTGTTTGTGTCAGCTGGAAAGACATGTCCGGAGTGACTCAGGTATGTCGGTGCCCCGCACACACTGAATGACGTCAAACGCACTGCAGACGCTGACTTCAGAGTTAAAAATGAGCTTTAAAGGGCAGGTGAATTTGCACACATGGAATTTTCTGACAGTGCACTCACAAACTCCACAGTGAGCACAGCCCGAGGGTGTTAAGGTGAAGGTGCAGTGCCCTGGGGTGGGTGTCATTCATCCACTCTAGTTTCCAGGGATGAAGCGGGTGCTCCGGCCTGTCAAGGCTGTGCCAGTGTGGTCCGCAGCCTGGCGCTGCTCGCCCCCTTGTTCTGGATTTACAGAGACTTTCGCAGCAGCTGCCCCAAGAACACGCCCTTCCCCTTCTTTGCAGCACTATCACTACTTTGGTTGGAGAAAACATGGTGTTTTGCAGACCATGACTGACCCTATGCTGGGTGAGCTACGAATTTGCATGCAGAACCTCAAGTCTCTGATTTGGGGCTTCTCAGCCAGTTGGACCCAGTGGGGGTCATTGGTTGTGCCAAGGTTATGAGACATGCTCAAAGAAAGACTGTATTTTCATTTTTTCTTTGAGGGAATTTGTTTGGAAGAGCATTTTGTTCAGTTTATGGCTTCTTTCAGTTTGTTGTTTTGTTTCTATTCCTTGAAATCTAATGTGGACCATTCAGTCTTATTTCCTATGGGGTGCATCTTAGCCAACTTAGAGCTATAAGGCCAAGGACAAGGAAAAAACGAATTTCTTCTACAATACTGTCTGACCCTGACATTCTTTGAGATTGGAGAAAAATGACCTGATAATGGGTTCAGAAAATATCATTAGGTAAAGACACCACAGTAAATGGCCCCCAGAATTCCTGGTACCAGTTTTGATGCTGGTTCTGGTGCCTACTCTGTTTTTTGATGGAGATTTGTTAAACTCACTGTGACTTTCTATGGCCACAGAACAAAGACTTTCTCCCCTCCCCTGACTCCCCCCCAGTGCTCACCTGGCTGAGCTTCTGGATCTGCATTTATTGAAAGATGTGGAGATCACAGCTTGGGGTTTATTAGGTAGAAGGTAGTTGATTTTCAGAGAGGACATTTGGGCAGAGATTTGAAGGTGGTGAGAAAAACCACGTGCATCCTTCACTCACAGAACAAACCACAGGCACAAAGTTGGCTGAGTGACCAGAAGTGGGTAGTATGCATAGAGAATTCCAGCCCGGGTAAGGTGCGCCAACCTAAATCTGTGCCTGCAGTGAGTGGCGAGAAAATTGTCTGAGGAATGCAAAACGTCTCGGTGGGGGGATGCTGAGCTAGCTGTCTCCTGAGCAATGTAGATTTCAGGTAGGCTGAGGTATCAGAGGAAACTTGGCATTGAAGTGTATTCCAGGTGGAGACATTGCACTGCGAAGGCGTGTTCTTTGAAAAAGCTTAAGGTTTAGGGAAAACTGCAAAAGATTAGATATTTAATAGTTTCATGCCGAGGAGGAGAAAAGAATGATAGAAAAGAGACAGGGAGATTAAGCTCCATTGTTAAGGTTGTGGTTTTTGGTTTTTGGTTTTTGATTTGTGTGTGTGTGTGTGTGTGTGTGCAATACTGAGGACTCAACTCAAGATCCTTTGTACTAAATTACATCCCCAGCCCTTTTAAATTTTTTAACTTAAAGTTTTTGAGACAAATTCTCACTAATCTGCCCAGGATGAGCTTGAACTTGTGACCCTACTGTTTTAGTCTCCTAGGATTTTCACTTTATACAACACATAGAGGTTTAGATATTAGCATGAGCTACAAGTTCAGCAGTAGTTGAAATTTCTAACAACAGCCTGGAGGATTGATTAGGAATGGATAAGTACTGGAGCTGGGCGGTTAAGGGGAAGAGGACCAATAGAAGTTGATGGAACAATTATCACTCTGTGATACATGGACTTCCAAGCCAAAACCTCAGGCAGGTCTAGAAGAACAAGGATCTCCCAGAGCTGCCACTGCTTTTACCACACTGTGTTCCCTTAGGGCTGAGGACACAGACAAAAAGAGCCATTATGCCATTTCCATGCAGAGGCAACTTACGGCAAGTTTTTCACTAGTTTGCTTTAAATCTGGGAAATAAATATGTATGCAATGACAGTCATTCTCTTAAATTTAGCTGTCCTTTTTCTTTTTTTGAGACAGAATACCATTGTTTGTACAGGATGGCCCCAAACTCCTGGGGTCTGGTGATCCTCTTGCCTCAGCTTTCCAAGTGCCGGGACTAGAGGTGTGGCCCTCCATACTGCGTAGTGGCCTCTCATTTTGGTTGAGGATCTCAGAAGACTGGGAGAGACTCAGAAAAGAGGAAAACTGGGAAGACTTCTGGCCTAGGAAGAGGGAAGAGATGAAGGGAACCTTAGTTTCCCTTCCCTTCTTGGAATCAAACTCAGGTTACCCTGGTAGGACAAAGATAGGGCCTTGGAGCAGCAGTTCTCTTCAGGATTAAAAATGGCTGTGTATTTAGGGATCCTGGCTGTGGACTATGGAAGGACTGGGATTTAACAAAAGGTAGACAAAGCTTTATTAACATAGCAAATGTCTACCAAGTTCCAAACCTGGTTGTTAGGAAGACAAGGTAGAATGATATAGTTCTGTTTTTGAGGGGCTTGAAGCCTAATAGGCCAGCTTCCTCTGTGGCTAGACTGACATGAATGTAAATCTAGACAATGTAAGGTGTGTCTCATCTATTTACACTTCTACCATGTGTGAAAATGGCCAGCTCACACTTAAAGCTTAGACCTAATATGTCATTCATAACATTCAAACCTTTTGGCAATGACAATTTGCCAATGTGAATATCAATCTGTTTAATTATCAATAGCAACTATTTAAATTAATAGCATTAATTATATTAAATTAATTTAAATAGCTATTTAAATTAATATCAATTTGTTTAATTATCAATAACAACTAATCAAATTAAAATTAAAATAATAGTGAACTTCAGTATTGTACCTGATGATATGGGCAATTCTATTGAAGATAACAAGAGACACCATGGTAACCATTGTAGATCACCTTATTGTGGTTTTAAATCATGTACTATGTCCATTCTTTTGTTTTGAATGACCCCATTTTGGTTTTTCTTCTCATTTGGTTTTATTCTTTTCAAAATAAAAAAAAAAAGAAAACATAGGAGAGGAAATGGAGCTATAGGGCAGAGATATACTCTGACTATAAGTTGCTGGTGTTTTGGAATAGTCTTTCCCCAAATATTTCAGAAGATATTCTCTATACACACACACACACACACACACACACTCACACTGGTGTAATTCACGGTCTCACATGTGCTAACCAATTGCTTTACTACTGAGTTACATATCCCACCCCTAGGTTTCAGTTTGAATAGCATCTCCTTGGAGTGGCCTTCCTTGACAACCTTTAGAAAATAGCACTTCTTGATTCATAATTGTCCTGTAGCCCAAATAGAATAGTCTTTATTTTCCATCACATACCACTATCATTGTCATGAGTATTCTAACTTAGTTATACTTCATTTTATCTTCTTGTTTTTCCTCTAGATTATAAACTCCTCACATCTTTTCTTGGTCATCATAGTATGTGCAGGACCTTTGACAGTACCTAATACTCAGAGCATAAATGATGGAAAGGGTGAACGGTGGGAGGTTCATGGGTAGAAGATGGCAGGTCTGTGGCTTAGAAATAGTATGAGTGCAAGACAATATTTCTGTCTTATATTCTTTAAAATTTTGCCTTTAATATTTTGTTTTAACCTGATGTTTCCCTCCTTTCTGGAATACATTCAAATAGGAAGGGTAGATCAGCCCCAGTCTGCTTGGTCGAGTGTGAACAGCCTCTGCTCACTCCAGCTGTTGTGTGGCTCTTCTAGTTAGGCAACTTGGGGGGGGGGTTACTTTTCACCAGGAGTGATCAAATGTAACCACAGCTATTATCTGAGGGATGTAAGAACTGACTAGTAAACTGTTGATGGGAAGACCTGTGGCCGTTCCATCCCTGGGTTTAGGTGAGTACTTTCTGAAACAATGGAAAAGTGTACTTGAAATAGATTATGGCGGAGGTTGTTTCAAGGAAGATGAGTTGGATGAGGAAACTGAATACCTCATGGCTTTGGCCTCAGTAACTTAAATGCATCTTTTCTCTCATTGTTTTTCTCACTGATAGGGAAACTCGCAGCATGATTAACACGAGCAGGCTAGATTCTACCCTGTGAGACACCAATGGCTAATCAGAGCAACACGGCCTGTGCCCAATATTAAGCTCACAATTTTTCATCTTCAAGGTCAGTCTGTTATTTTGAGACAAGGCTAAAATCTAGGTAAGATATAATGGGTCAACATTAATCCTGTGGCTGGTATATTGTTGAAGCAATTTAAGACTATCTAAAGATTTCAAAGGATATTTGTCAAATTTCAATTTTAAATGAATTGATTTGCAGTCTTTCCTTAAACATACTGTGTTTGTCAGAATGTTTAATGGACCTGTCCCCATTCTTCTTTGAACTCAGGGTCAGGTCATTTGTGATATAATTTGTGTGTGTGTGTGTGTGTGTGTGTGTGTGATATAATTTGAGAGACTCCAAGAGGAACATAGAATTGAGCAGGGACCTTGTGGAAATGAGCGCTTAGCTGCATTCCAGCCATTGGGTCTGGAGAGACGAGATGAGGAGGAGGACGATCTACCTTCCTTCAGGAGGAATAGAGTGACCCTTACAATCTGATACCACAAACGAGATGATACCAGATAACTACTGTTGCTTTGATATCATAGTAGTATTATGGTTATGTTGGAAAATATCTGTATTTTGTGATAATCTGAAATCCTTTGGAGTGAAGTATCATGGTATTTATGGTTAACCTTAAAATCATTCCAAACAAAAATACATAAATACAGATGAAACGAATACGGTAAAATATTAACAATTACTGAAACTTGATGGTGGATTATATACTACTACTCTATTAACTCTTCAAATGTGTTAATAGTTTTATCATAAAGAAATAGTTGAGAACCACACCTTCAAAGTAAAATGTATGTCTTACAATTTTTCTGGGAGCTTGTCCCACCTTTATGTCATAATAGTGGCCACCAAGAAATTATAAAGTTAAGCCAATCTTCCCTGTGTATCTCAGGAAAGAGATGGAAATTAGCCATAATTTTCTTTGTAGTACAGTGGAAAAACATGATGATCTTAATTCAGAAAAAAGTATCAAAACAGTCTCCAGCGTAGAAGGCAGAGCAGAGGGGAAGAAAGACTAAGGGAAGCTGGGAGAGGGACTTCACGCGGTTGTGCGACCTTAGGTATCATGCCTCGGTTCCCAGTGCCAGCCTCTGTGGCTGTTAAGGGGATGAAAGGGATTAGTATCAGCAGAAACGCTGAGTAGCACTTGATAAAATTTACCCATGAATTATTTTAGCTACAATTATTCTTCTCCTTGGATAAATTTGGAAAATCTCACACATTCAAAACACTTACACACTGTGTTTACACAGTTCCTTTAGCATGACATAAAAGGGTCCTTTGGAAGCTGTCAGACTCCCTATAAACACAACTAAATTAGTTGCTTGGTTTTGGGACACTTCGTCAGGGTGCCAGAAAACTGTCCCCGGTGAGGTTAAGGAGATGTCAGAACACCCTCGCACATTCTCTCTGTTCACCAAGAAGAATCTGTTAAGTCACTGCCAGTGCTCTCCCTCTTCCGTCCTCCCAAGCTGCTGTCCTTAGCTTGGGTCCCATGTCTGCAGCAGTGCGGTACCAGAATACTGTATTCGGAGAGGTTGTACCAGTCAACTGGAGGCAAAGGACGAAACACGGACTTGATAGATTTTTTTTTTTTTTTTGGATGTTTCTAAGGCAAAAATGACACTTTCTCATCACACAGCATAGTGTCATACACAAAATCAATGGTCAGTGCTACTCTTATGTATAATCTCTGTCACCTCTGAGCAGTGTTGGAACTGGTAATTACTGATTCTAGGAAACTTAATCGTAGTACTATTACATTTCTTCCAAAATCAATTAGAGATGTAGATTGTATTTATTTATGTATTGCTTTTTTCTATTTTGGCTTAATAAATTGTAATTTCTCTTAGATTAGCTGAAGTAAGTTATCCTCTACTTATCTGCTACTCAATTTTTCAGTAAATAATTAATCCATATTTGCATTCCTAAAGGGGAGGGAAGCCTGGAAACTTGTGGAACTTATTCGATTAAAAAAAAAAAAAACTGCAACTGAGACTCTCCATGCCTGAGTGAGGCATCCAGATGTATCTGCACCGGGATCTATATGACACAGTTTCACTAGCACACAGATGACAGCAGTGATCACTCAGAATTATGTTTCCTAGAAAGCTTTATATATAACTCAGCAACCTCCAAAAACCTGTTACATCCCCAAAGGAGTCTAACTTACACAGTTTACTAAACAAAACAAAACAAAACAAAATAAAACAACAACTGTATAGTGTGAACTGTTAAGTAAACAATCAACGTTGTGTCCCAGAAAATGTTCTCTTGATAGTTCTTGATTTCTAGAAGTTAGAAAGGTAAGTATTGATATTGTTAAAAGCTAATCATGGGTCCTAGCATCAAATAGTAAAAATGGTTGTTAAGCATTTAAGAGGTTAGACGCTGTGTGAAGCCCTGTATCCTCACCAACCCTTTCAATCTTTCCTGCATGCTAGGTGAGTTAGGCCCCAATCTCATCCCTATTTTATGAAAACATACCCGAGTTTGAGAGAGTTTAAGGAACATATCCTGTGTCATCTCAGATATTCTCATCTCATCCAAACTATGGCTTTTGAGAGGTAAGAAAGGGCTAAAAGAAGAGGGACTGATATCTTGGGCCAAAGTTGATTCTTATCCAAGAACCATTTTTCAAGCAGGGTTGGGCATTAAGTCCTAAGAGGCCATGAACATCTCTGGGAATCATTTATCTTTCTTTTTTAAAAATCGTTAATGAGCATCCCTTGATTCCTTCCCTGAAATTCTATCTCCCCAGCTCCCATGAGTGTTCAATTTGTTGCAAGAAGCAGTGAATCAAGAAGTACCAGTGGGTTGAATTGGCAGTATGGAGATTGAGGTTTCAGGAGGCTGAGAAGCACCCGTGACACCAGAGCTTGAAGCTTCTTTCCATTGTTGAGCTTTACTTCTTTGCCCACAAGAAAACCAAGGTAAGAATGATCCCCTGAAAAAGAAATGCAGACACTGGACTCGGAGGGCGATCTGAAATAAGTAATATCATCATAGGCTGCACTTTAAATTTATAGAAAAGCGTGTGGCCCAGGGTGGTGGCGGGGGGTGGCCGGAGGCATTTAAGCTTCAGTCTCTACTTACCCCCAAAGATGGTGCAGCCTAGGTCACTGCTGGGAAAGGCAATGGGAAATCTTGATTAAGGTAAAGCTTATCCAAATCCTGGTTGGAAATTCCAACTTTGCCCTACAAACTATGACCTTTTGAGAGATTTCTAAGCTTCTGTTTCCTTCAGTTAAAATATCTACAAAATTTGTGCCAGAAGTATGCATAAACTTTAGCACAATGCTGAACACGTAATGACACTGTTATCCATTTCCTTTGCGATTCAATCTTTATAATCATCATCATTAAAGGCAAATCATCTATATAAGATGATGAAATTCGGAGTTTTAAAGTATATCAGAACTCAGCCGGTGGCCTCTGTTGCACAGGATGAACTATTTTAGAGGATATCATTCCACCATGAAATTGCTATGAGACTTGAAATTGCCAGTTTTTCTGTCTGTATTAGAGTGATCAAAACTCTGAACTTGTGTTTTAGTGAAATCCTTTAGGCCTTTAGGAAGGAACTTTCCAAGACTGCACTGTAGTATGCAAGGAGACTATACTTTTGCAAAGGAAAGTTAAAACTTTCATACTTTTTGCACTGAGTCTGTAGTAACAGTAGATTTTCATATCAATTCAGTGAATAAAAGTATTCATCTGCCTTTAGATGATGTTTGGTAAAAGTAATACTCTGTTTTAGGGGAAATTTTTCTTATTTTAAAGAGAGCAACACATACAATTCTTAATATCATGACTGTCCTAGAAAATCTGTGTTTCATTGTTGCTAAAGCCAGTATTCATATTCAAATTATTCTCTCTCTCTCTCTCTCTCTTTCTCTCTCTCTCTCTCTCTCTCTCTGTGTGTGATTCTATCTCTGTATTTCTGTCTGTCTATTTGTGTCTGTCTGTCTATCTATCTCTCTCTGATAGAGATGGAACCTGCAACTTCATGCAGGCTGGGCAAGTGTTCTGCTAGTGAGTTTCAACCTCACACTTCTTTTTAATAAGTATTGCAGTTACTATTTCCTGAAACTTTTTTAATCATTAAAAAATTCAAACTATTCCAATGATGACAATTAGCTCACTTTTTAAGAGAAATAAGACAGTCATTAATCCATAGTCACCAGACCCCCAATAGGAGCTGTGTACTACTGCAGGTTCTAGGCTCTAATAGATGCACAGCTGCAGCAGAGACACATGACCTGGGCTGTGTTGGTCAGTTTTCTGTCACTGTGACACTATGTCTGAGACCAACCATTTAAAGCAGGAAAGAATTATTTGGACTCACAGTTTCAGAGATTTCAGTCCTGCTGTTAGGTGTGAGAGGAGGCAGAAACGTCATGGCAGAGGGCATGCAGAATAAAGCTGTTTACTCACAGTGGTCAGGAAGCAGAGGAAATGAGAGAGAGAGAGAGCAGAGAGGAAGAATGAAAGACTCAGCTCAGTTCCCAGGTCAGTGCCTGAGATCCATCCAGCCCCTTCAAATGAGGCCCTACCTCCTGTTTCTACTGCTTCCCAAAAATGCCACTGAGTACATGATTTAATCACCTCCCCAAAGCCCAGCATGTATAAGCCTGTAAGCCTTTGGAGAGATGTTTGTGATGCAAAATTTAAAGATCTTCAAATCTGGTAGAAAACCTATACCGGTTATGTCACGATGGCTTTATCAAGATTGTTGCCTGAGACCATGCTGCTCTGTAGTTAGTGACATGCGATAAGTCAGTCTTGTGCTCATGGCATTGTTTCCTGGAGTAGATGCAGATACCAGCCTGTCAGTCATCTCCCACTGAGGAGGTCCAGACTGGTTTCTTGGTCCTTAGTCTGTAGACAAGTCTTCTCTCATTTTGTAGATGATAACAGGCACAGGAAGGCTAGATATAATTCCTGTAACCTCACAATTCACAGAGTCAGGCCATCTGAGAGTAGAGCCCAAGTCTAAACCATGGCGAGCCTTTTCTTTTTTGAACAGGCTATGGTACTTGTCCTCTTCATCTCCTGGTGAGGACAGAAAAGCAATGGGGGCTGATGACACGTGGGGTCACTGGGGCTGGCATGCCTTAGCATACATGGTAATGGTTTGGAAAAGCAGAGAGCAGAGTTCTGTCCATAGTAAGCAGAATGGGTAGAATTTTCTAACTTGAAAATCCTCCTCCTAATTCTGCTCTACAATAGAAAATGAAGGATAGTGAAGGTAACACATGAATGTTTGGTTAAATAATAATAGTACCAAGTGCTTATTGAATACTTAATAATTTCATGTCTTTATTAGGTACTCAATTTATATAAGTCTCAAAACTATCATGGCCACCAGAAATGACATCTTTTGTCTTAAAAATAACACATGTGTCATAGGTCCACTACCACTAACCTAGGGGTTATTGGAAGGATTAAGTGCTCTGGAGTATGGAAGTTTGGAATTTTCTGCTCATAGAGACTCAGAAAGAGCAATTGTTCTCTCTCTTTTGTTTATCTCGATATCTTTTGGCTCTTTTTTCATGTGGTTCAGAGAAATTGGGCCAGAGACTACAGTTCTGGGTAGAAAAGGTTCAAAGGTACAACTGAGTCAGTTCTTCTGTAAGTCTAAGAGGAAATATCTCCCACTCCCAAGCTGCCTTACTTCTAATTTTGGCAAAATGAATCTTCCATGTGCCTAAATCTCAGTTTTAAGTATCAGTTGGTAATAAAGATGCATTTACAAATAGTTAATCATGTCCCTTTGCTGTTTGGTAGATATATTTTCCTTTGGGATATGGTAAGAACCTAGCTGATTCATCTAATTTTAACTCAGAAATAAAGAAAATATCTCCTTACTCTGAAAGATTTTAGGATATGGCTATGAACTTTAATCATTCAAACATAATTGTGATGAACTAAGCTATTATCCCTGTAGAGAAAAGAATATTTTCTTGTTAGAATCCTTAGGTTAAATGGTACAGAATACCACACCAAACCCTAGGATGCTTCCTTGAAAATGAATGTTGACTCTATGTAGTGGCTGCAATCTGTTAGCCAATGTAGCCACTCAACTCCTTTAGTAAATTGTATGAGAGTGGTTCATGAGACTTATGCATAAGAAGCATTTACTCCTACACAGGGTAGTTGGGTTATAAGTAACACAAAATAAATAATTTATTTATATTCTGAATTGATTAGACATTTCTCAAAAGATTTTAAAAAATGGTGTGTAATATTTTGCTATTTCCCTATGTAAAGACATGCTCTCCTCTCAAAAATACATTTTAAAAAAAAAAACTCCAAGGAACTTTCTATAAAGGAACAATCTTCTTATAAACATGTTTCAAATTTGATAAATTTTCTCCATAAAATTATTATATAAACCATTAGAAGCTGCATAATGGAAGTTACAGGTTTGACAAGAAAAGGAACAAAAAAAATGGCACTTTCAGTGTGAAAAGGGGCAGTACTTACAGGGTGAAATTTCACTGAGAAAGAAATGCCTCAGCTAGCTGAATATAAGGATTTAAATAATGGATTTATATGGTTTACTAATACAGTCCTTAAAGTCAGAATAATATGGTTTGTTGTAGGGAAAATATACAACATGCATTTATTCCCTTTAGACATGTTGTGACAAATTTATTTGCTTAATGAAGTAGAACTAGGGGTCCATTATGTTGGAGATTAAACAACTTTTACATTTCAGGTAATCTGCATAGTGTTTATTTAAAAATCTGTACCAGAAAGTAAGATCAGTAGCTTGATCAATGGAAAAAAAATGTCCATAAATTGGATGCAAGGAGCTTTGACCCTTGAAAAGTTTCAAAAGGGATAATCAGCTCAAACTTGGCTCAGATATTGGTAGCTGACATTATAAACTTTCTGGTCAAGCCCTGAGTCTGAATTCCTGTAAATACTACAGAAACAGAAAATAGAAGAGGGCTGGGGACTTAGATCATTGGCATAAGTGCCTGTCCATGAGGTAGTGGGTTTATAACAAAACAAACAAAAACAAAACAGAAGATAGAAGAAATAGGCCATTTCTTTCCCAAATATGTGGTCCTGAGAGAGCCTCAAATGCCTTGTTTTTGACAAGAAGAATCCTAGACTTAGCCATTACTTAGGCTGGGAAGAGAAGCCACCAGCTGGGTGACTATTGATTATCACTGACCTGGACACAAGATTGATTTCGCACTTCCCACCTGCAAGCCCTCACAGACAAGAACACGGTAACTCCAGCTCAACATTGTTGCCACCAGGGGAGCAGTGACTGCAGTGACTCTGATGGTATCTCCTTGGAGTCAGACGGGAATGGGTTTAGTAACAGTTCCTGACAAACCAAACAGTTCTTGATAGAGGAATTCTCTACAGAGGGAATTATGTGTTCATGGTTTCTTGGCTGGAATACAAAGGGAGCTGAGTATTTACATGCACACAAGGGTCAGCCTGAGGCAGATTGGTTTAGAAGGTGATTGCCAAAGGGCACTTTTGATATCATGTGCATACGTAATCACCTGGGAAACTTGCTGGACGACAGATCTCAATTTAATTAGGATAGAGCCTGAACTCGTACTTCTCTAACTGACTGACCCCTGGTGACCCTGATGCTGCTGCTCCACCAAGCAAACACTGAATAGAACCACATGTTAGGAGAATTTTTAGAACTTTACATCACTGTCAAGTTCTGTTTATCACTCTTGGTCTTTTGTCAGAACAGTTCAGAGAAGAATCAGGATTTTCACAAAATTACTTACGTCAGATAAGTACAAGAAATAGACCCTGGGTAGGTTCTACTCTTTGATTTGAGACACTGAAATGGTGCTTCATTTCTGTTCCTTGCTACGTATGTGTAATGAAATCCTGTGGTCTCCCTGAGTCTAATTTGTTTAGTAAAGTATTATGGATAATTCCAGGCTACCTGGATGGCACAGATCTGAAAAGTGTTTCTCTTTCCATCCTAGCTTTATTCACTGAATAACCTTGGCAATACACACTCACTGAAATAGGATTTAGACAAATGAAAACAAATGCTATTTTTGAGATTGGTTTTATTTTTGATTGAGATCTGCAAAACTGACAGCAGAATCTCAACTTGCTCCCTTCCAGGAAAGAAAAGGCATGGCCGGTGCTTCTGAAATGTCCTTCCTTCATCCAGATGGGCTTCTGTACAACATGCCTGCTTCTGCCTCCCGGAGCCAGGCAGCAGGTGGGCAGTGGTGAACTCACTCCACTGCCAAGGAAAGCACACCTGCGGCCCTTCCTACTGATGATAGCAGCTCAGGAACAGATTCCATGTTGATGCCTTTATTTAACAGCTTTAATAATCGCTATGTCCCTGAAATGCACTATCCTATGACATTTCTTTCACACTAATCTCTAAAATATTCTGTGATACGGTCTGTTTTACAGATGGGAAAACTACACAGTTCAAATTGGGGAAACTCAATCAAGGGTAGAGTGAAACGCAGAAGGGGGCAGGACATCACACTGTGTCTACCCTAGAGCTCTGAACTCTCAGTACTTTTGGAGGGTCTTGGGGGATGCATGATGGGTTGAATTATGTCTACCCAAATGATATGATGCAGTCTTAACCTCCAGTGTTTGTGAATATGATCTTATTAAAACTATGGTATTTGCAGGTATAACTAGTTCCAGATGTAGCCATCTAATCTAGTGATTGTTGCCCATGTAAGAGGAAAAATTGGACACAGAGAGACACAGAGGGAGATAGTGCATGTGCAGACAGATCCATGGGTTAGAAGGACAGAGCTATAAGCCAGAAATCATTCAGGGGTGACTGGATGCTGGAAGAAGTGAGGACTAGCAGTTTGACAGGGTCCTTCTGACACCTTGATGTCAGAATTCCAGCTTCCAGAACTGGGTCTAGTTTATCTTACTTTTTGAAAGTACAATGGTTCTAAAAAGCTAATATAGGCTAGGACTGTATACTTAAAACAGCAGGAGGATCAACTTTTCCCTTTGTTTATTCTTCATAGCATGTGGTATCCAACATCTACTCTCAACTTTTATGAGATCTACATTTTTAGTTTCCACATGTGAGCAAGGTCATGTGTTAGTTATCGTTCTTTGCCTGTATTATTTCATTTAAAATAGTGATCTCTGGCACCATCCATGTTGTCATAAACAACAGATAAGAATAGAAAGTCTGCTGTGTTAATGTGCATTACTGGTAATAATAAGGTATTGCATTATTTCAGAGAATTTTGCATGTTTTCATGATATACACATGATAAATGAAGACATCAATGTGTTTAACCTTAATTAAAATTATATAACATATACATGTATCAAAACATTATATGGCACCCTATTCACATAACTTTTATGTTTTGTACAAATATATATATATATATATATATATATATATATATATATATATATCTGTCTGTGTGTATGTATGTATGTGTGTATATATAGAGACCACTCAATTTCAGGACACTTTTTAATAAAATTTTCATTTTAATAAAATTTTAATAGATTTCAATATTTAAAAGTGTAAGAGAAGTGCTCATGCTAAGTGTTAGAAAACAATTATATTTTTAAAAAATGAATAGTAACCTAGGGTGATATCTAAAAAATGAGAGGTGCAGCCAGCTACTAAATAAAAGGGTATTTGATTCTACTGTCATACAAACAATGGAATAAGGAAAAGTAGAATGAGAGGAGGAGCCACAAAGAGAGAGGCAGGGTAAGAGAGAGAGAGAGGCAAATTATGACTGAGGAAAGGGGTACAGGAAGAAGAGGTGAGGGAGGAGAAACAAGAAGTGAGGGAGGAGAGGGAAGAGGTGAGGGAGGAGAGGGAAGAGGTGAGGGAGGAGAAGGAAGAGGTGAGGGCCTGCAGTCCTCATGCAGCGGGTCTTTCTGCTCAGTGTCAGCATAGAAGCTTCTAGCATGGTGCTACACCAGTCCAGTTTGGTCATATATGTAATATATGGTGTTGAGTCCAAACACTTCCTGAGTAGTACTGAGTCTGTCCAGAGGATGGGGAGCTATAAGAAAGTGTACTTTTCTCAACTGAGCCTGCTCACCAAACCCAGGATGGTGACAGGAAGGTCAGACAACAGCTATTCTCTTGCCTCCAATTTTTTATCATCTGGAAAGCTTTGTGTGAAGTTAGTATTTCTAGGCCTCAATTTTGTATAAAAGGAATAGAAATAAGGCTTACTTTTTTTTTGTACTGTGCATTATTTGAAATACTACTGACATGGCAGAGATAGGGGTAGAATTCCCTAGTGATTTCTGGACCACTTTTCTCCTGATAGGAAAACAACTGTATCCTTAAAGATAGACCGTCAGGCTGCCCTGGGTCCTTCCCATATTCCAACTTTAAGATGCACATTTGATCCTGCCTGACCCAGGCTCTGTCTTTGCCTGTGACCTGTAAGTGGTCTAAAAATTCAGACAGGCTATGGGATGGATTCATTGGAATCTAAATGCTGACCCAATGCTTGGAATTATTAGTACAAATTTTGTTATGAGTATGTGTATATATTTTATATATATATATATATATATATTTATACATGTATAGTACTATTGTTTTAAAAAGTATGCTATTCTTAAAGTATAAGAATTGTACTATTGCTTTTACTCTAATGTAGATTTACATTTTTTAAGATTTTCAGCATATCTTTTCAACAAATACATTAAATATCTACAATCAGCCTCATTATCGGGACAAAAGAGTACACAATTATAAAGTGATTTTTATTTTTTAAAATACTCTTGAAAACTCTATATGACCCATTTGTGTTGTAGCAAAAACTGCACAACATGCAACCCTGTCACTCATAAAGCCAGTAATCGCTGGAGATTACTAGTCATTTTCATTACAGGTAATTTCAAGCTTCCTTGTTTTGTCTTGTCATTCATATTTCTGGGACTTTGCCAGACAGTGCCACAAAGAGTAAATCAGAAACCAACCCAGAGCATCAGAATCAGAGGATGAATTCAAGGCTTGACTGAACATTTCAGAAGAGACAGCTTCTAAGTAGGTAATCTCAGAGTGGAAGAAAAGTAGGGCCTTGGTCATGGGCCTGGTTCTTGGCCAGGTTTGCTACAAGAAATAGAAGATTTGCCCATACTCATCAGCATGGGGAATCAAACTCCTGACAGATCTTCCCTGGCCTCCTTTCCTTTCACCTCCCAATGCTATAATCTGGATCCCCTTCAAGGTAGATCGTTTGTAACTCCTTAAATAGAACACTGCCAAGAACCTACACTGGACACCTGTCTCAACACTCCAATGAGACTTACCTTTTCAGGACATTTTTGTCAACTGCCTAAAACTTAAGTAACCCTTCTGTGCATGCCCACAGCCCAGTTCCTGCCACTCCCACATCTGAACCAGATGTGCAGGGGAAACCATCCCAACTGGACTGTTCTTGTCCTGCTTCATTTATTCCGCCCAACTATGGTGCGTAGTTCCCAAGCATTAGGCCTAATTATAAGCACAATAAATTCTTTCCCATGAAGAAGTTATGTTTTTGTGAAAGAAAAGGCAAATAAAGAATATATTTTCAAAAGATAAGAAGTATAGTATACAGAGTTAGAGTATAGCTAGCTACAGGCGGCTAAGTTTAGGTAAAATGTCACTGAGGAGATGAGACTGAAGGAGATGGCATAAACCATGCAAAAATATCCATGAAAATATTCGGGCTAGTAACTGTACTGCACACATACAGCAAGTGCACAGACCGTAAGGCAGGTGAACATTTGACGTACAGCACACCAAGAAGGCTAGTACCGAGAGAGAACTGGAGAGCAGAAGGGAACCAGGTCAGAGCTGCCGGTAGAAGTCAGATCACGTACTAGTGCAGAGCTGTGGTGGGGTTCAGGCTCAGTTCTAACACTCAGGAAGCTAGATGAACCTTCTAGTGAAGAATGTGACATCAGAGCTACCTCTGACTCCCATCGCAGTATTTATCAAAAGTGCAGCGCCTGGAACACAGGGCTCTCAGCAAACGCACTGTGGAATCATTTACCTTGGGTGGGTCCTTTCCTGGGTTCTTTCCATTCATTCTCTTGATCACTCTCTTGCCTGTCTGTTACACATGTGGTGCTCTTATAGGCATTTGTCAACTCCAAGATTTTTAATATGCAAGTAAATAAGCTCCCTGCTATTTTAAAAAATTCCTGAAATCAACTTATAAAGAAGAAAGGCTTTTTCAGAGTCATAGTTTAGGTTTCAGAGCGTGATTGGTTGACCCAATTGCTTTTCTGACTTGTGATGAAACAGTACATCACAGCAAGAACAAAGTTGGGTACCTCATGGCTTGGAGTGAAAGAGGAAGAAGGGGTGGTGGCGGGGCCCAAGTGCCACTCAAAGATGTTCTCTCAACGATATGAGGACCACCAGCAGGCCCCAGCTCCTAAGGGGTCCACCACCCCCAAACATTGCCACCTGAGGACTAAAGCCTGGGCACACTCACAGGCCTTTGGGGAAACTCTTAAGATCCAAACGATAGCAATTTACTAATTAAACAAAGGGCACAAGACCAGTCAATGTATCTCCTGCTCTTTCTGCAGTGTTGAGCTATATAATAACTTAATAACCAAGGAGGCTCACGAGAATACGTCAAGATTTTGATGTCAGTCTTCATGATCATTGGTATCATTCCAACATGCCCAAGCCCCATCCTCTAGGTCCTTTCTTAAATCTCTGCTAGGCTGTCAGTGAGCTGCAGAATATTACCGACTGTAGTATGCGGTGTGCCATGCTATTACAGTGAGTGGCTTACACTTCTACTGTGGCCTTCAGACTGACTACCCTGAAATTCTTTCTTCCGGGCATATTCATTTTCCCTTAAGAATGAAGGCAAAAGCCAGCCCTCCAATTTCCCTCAGCCTCTTACTGCAAAGTGTATAAAATTAAATGTACCTTTTCTAGACTTTCCCCTTTGGCTTATTAATTCCTAGTCACCCTTTCAGACACTGATCTCACTTGACCTCTCTAGGAAGACTTGTGAAGTGCTCTGTGCAGAACTAGAGCCTTTCTCTTCTGTGCTCCTGTAAAATTCTGTACTTTCCAGACTTTCTACCACATTTAAATTTTTTCCATATTCACTTATAATTGTACATTACTTCCACTCTTTTCTATATATCAACATTAAACCAACTTACTCTTTATACACCTGTATTTTAAAATAATGAGAGTCAGTGAAATTCATGTGTTCGCTAAGCGACCTCAGCTGTGTGACATTTCTTACAAGGAGGGACTGGATACCCTGCTGCTTGGGAGAGAAATATTATTTACAGATTCCTCTGAGTGGACTATCAGTGTGTGGACCCTTGAGTCTTCCAAGGCTGCAAATGATCTTTCCAACCACCCAGACCTGTTGGCAGCGAGACACTTTTGTCTGAACACAGTCCTTCAGAAGATGAGTAACTAAATGTGTGATGTTTTCTGTCTTGCTTGATAAAGTCTTCATCTCATACAAGATCCTTTATCTTTGATTCTGTCCCTTGTCTTGTTGTGTGGCAATATATTATTTCACTATGGTCATCTGTGCTGTACTTTTATAATAAACTTAATTTCATCTTTTTAAAATCATTGTGACTCTTCTCTGTGCAGATTCAAACCTTGAATTTCTGTGTCCACAACCTATATGTGGCCCCTTGTTATTACTACATGAAAACATGCAGTGAAAAACACATTTTAAAAAAGAAAATAAAATGTCACAAAACAAAAAACTAGATATCCATTGTCAAGATTGAAAACTTTGACAAAAACTAAAGTGTGATGATGTCAATGAAATGACAGCAAATAAATATTCTACTATCTATAAATCCCATAATTAGGTGAAAATAGCCAAGAGAAGTTCCCCATAAGATGCTCAATTTTATAAGAATTTTAAATCATCTGAGCTATCACTGGGGATGCTTCTTGTAACAACCAGGTAGGTATGGGAGGCAGCGGCCAGCCCTGCCCCCATGCACACATCAGCTCCCATCTGGGATAATTTTCCGATAACCAGCATGGGCCAGGAAAAGCAGGAGCGCATCCAATGGCCATGACTGGTTAACCGTAGCCAGCACTGACCAGGAGAACCAGCCAGTCATGTTTGGAGAAATTGTAGCCAATGCAGGAAGTGCCTGGGACCCCACTACCCACTTGTCCAGAAGAACACAGGAAAATGCCAAGATGAAGAAGAGAAATGCAGTCTCTGGCCTCCAACCCATGCAGAGCAAGTCCAGGAGAGATTGGGAGTTGCATTCCTGAAGTTTCTGAAGTGATGGCAACTGAAGTAAAGAAACAACTTCATGAGGCTATAAAAGGAATTAGAACAAAAATACTATCTCAGGTAAAAGAAGAAATGAAAAAATAAAAGAATTGTTGAGCATCTCTAAAGAAGACATAGGCTTAAAAAAATAGAGGAGCATAGGAAAATGAGGGAAACCTTGAAAGAACAATATAAGAAAGATTTAGAATGCATAAAACAGATTCAAAGAGATGTCCAGGAAATAAAAATCTCCATTGAAATCTGGCAAAAATGCTTGAAAAAAACTGAAGATCAACTTTCAGACCTTGAAGCCAGGTTAGCTAGTGATAGCTAAAAAAAAGATCTCTGAAAAATAATAAGAAACTAGGAAATAACCATTCAATGGCTGCAAGACAATGCAAAGAAAAATACTTTAAGAGTGACAGGGATCAGTGAAACAGAGAGTCAGCACAAATGACATAAAAAGTCTATTTGCAAAAAGTAATAGCAGAGGAAGTCTTCCAGGAAGCAGCAGGGAAAGCAACCTCTCTGAGAGTCACCATCCAGACCCTGGAATATAGCATCATGGGGGAGACAGGAAAGAGGAAAGTGGGTCCCCTGGACCCAGGAAGAATCTGAAGTATCAGATGATCCCCACAGAGACAGTGAAAAGAAAAATGTCAAAGAAGAAGGCGGTACCCAGCAGTGCCTTTGCCCTGAGATGGACTCACTGCACAGGAGTTGCTGTTTGAATTTGGGATGTAGGGTCACAGTGATGGTGATAGCTGGCATCCCAGTGGCCCCTGCAGAGAGACCCAGCAGTGGAGGGAAGCAGCAGACGTGGAGGACTGCTCTGGCTGGAGGTGACAGCAGAGGACTCAGTCCTCCTCCGCGGGGAGAGACTGATTAGTTGGGAGCCATTTTGGAGATGGGCCAGGTGAGCTCAGAACCCTGAACTGCCACTGGCTTGCCAGGAAGGTGCTTAGCCACTGAGCTAAGCACCCAGAGCTCATCTAGCAGGTCCCAGCTGGGCTCAGACCCAAGGAAGTTGCATGGACTGCGGCAAGCCCAATGAGTCAGGACTGCTGAAATTACCTACCACCATGCCAAAGGTACTGTGGCTTTCCACGATAGACCGGCCCGATTTAGGACTCTGTCTCCACAGGTGGAAACAAGAGAATCCTGGGAGTAGACTGTTACTTTTTTCTTTAATTTTTCTTTTTCACTTTCATTTTTTCCCTTTTCTTTCTTTCTCCTTCATGTTTTTATGAGTATGAAAGTGGCTCCTAACCTCTTCGTGGCTGTGGCTCTGCTCTGCAATTCCTTTTGTCTCTTTTGTCCCTCTTTTATTTCAGTCTCTGCACCAGTTTCCTCAAGTGGGCATGATTCCCTCTTTGTCCTCCAACCTTACGTCTAGTCTCTTTCTCTTCTTCCACTTCTCTATTTTCTCTTTAATCCATGTAAAGTTTAACCCCTGAGGGTAAAACTGACACACTAAGCACTTATGCATTGTGTATAATTATCTGGTCTATTTTACATTTTGTTATATAATCACAACTCTAAAAAGTTGCAAATTAAGCATTAGCTCAGTTTATCATTTTGTAGACTATGCTTGATGCTATTCGTACCACTACAGCCAAAATGGACATAATTGTTCTAAACAGCTGTTGGTCCTGCTGTTCCATGATTGAGACAGACTAAGGTTCACAGAAAATACTGTGGCACAGTGACAAAGAAGCAGGGACTGGGCCAAACAAGCAACAACTTCTCATCTCCAAACAACTGAAGAGGTAAGATCTTCCAACAGACTCACAACCCCAAACCAGTTAGACCTCAGAAAAGTAACCATCGCATAAGGGTCCTAAATACCACCAGTAAAGCAACCCACCACAGGCAGCTTACAAGCATCACCCCATGAATTAAACTAAAAAAAGAGAGAGAAAATAAAATGAGAAGACTCTAAAACAAAATGCAACCCTAGACATCCAGTTCATCAAAGGCAAATTCAGGAGGTAATCAAAAGCTCTCTACCTGGCCTTTCTGAAGTGGTAACAACAAAATAATTGAATGAGGCTCTGGAAAAACTGAAATCAGAAATAATCTCTTAGATGACTACAAAATACACACTATGCTTAGCAATATTAGCGAAGACACAGACAAGAAAATAGGTGAGCTGAAGAACATTATGGAAGCTCATCATAAGAAAGAAATAGAATCCATAAAACAGATTCAAGTAGATATCCAGGAGAATAAAACTTCCACTGAAAGCATTCGAAGCAGATTAGGCCAATGTGAGGACAGGATCTCAGATATTGAAGCCAGGCTTACATACAGGTAGTAACCAGGAAAATAAATATTTCTCAAAAATAGCCAGGGACCATGAGAGATCAATCCAGCACCTGTTGGATGAGACAAAAAAGGATAATTTAAGGTTAATTAGAGTTGATGAACAAGCAGGAGATACTACAAATGACATTAAAAAAACTGTTTTCAGACACATGACAGAAAACCTTCCAGGTAGAGAAAAAGAATTTTACATACAGACAAATGAAACATGTAGAACTCCAATTAGCAATGATCAAAAATCTACAGCCAAATGTATCATAGTCAAGATTCTAGAAATTGAACACAAGAATAGAATCTTAAAAGCTGTTAGGGAAAAGAAACAAGCCACTTATAAAGGAGAGCCTATCAGAATTACAGCTGACTTCTCAGCACAAACTCTCAAGTCAAGGAGAGCATGGAGTGAAGTATGCTAAGTTCTAAAGGAAAACAGCTTTGAACCCAGATTGATGTACCCTGCAAAACTATCTTTCAAAATTGATGGAGAAATAAGATGCTTCCATGACAAAGAACATCTGCAGGAATGCATGATCATCAAACCAACCCCACAAAGAATACTGAAGGACATTCTAGAGAGAAATAAAAATGACTATGGTTCCCGGAACAGTGGCAGAGGAGATCACCAAACAAGGCAAGCATTTGAATGGAGGGAAAAAGTGGGCAGCCAGCAGCAGGAAAACAGCAAGCCAGAGGTGAGCCGGTGCATGTCGGCCATACCACTAAAGTAGATGCCTCAATTCACCAATGAAAGAATTGCAGGATCAGGAGGCAGGCTCCATCCAATATGCTTTATACAAGAAACACATTTAATGTGAAAGAGAACTCATAGACTTAAAGTAAAAGAGAAAACAATGCTCTATATGACAGGGAACCAGAGAAAAAGTAGCTTTCCCATCAACTGCAGAAAGGATAAGAAAGGTATGGCATTTTTATACAATGGAAAGCTAATCAGGTATAAAGAAAGATAACCTCAAGGCTCTTGTAGATAAATGGATACAACCTGAGATTGTGCTTATGAGTAAAATGGTTCAGAATCACAGGGTGAACATCATGTTGTCTCCTTAATATAAAAAAACTGAAGGAGTTATTGGGATCCATAATGCACAATAGACACTGTGAAAGTGAAAGGGGAGGAAATGTCTAAAAAAAAGGTAGTGGCTATTGTTAACCTATTATCTTGCTTTGACGCCTTGTTTTGTTTCCATTGTTCTATTCTGTTTGGTTTTATTGTGTCTTGCTTATTTGATTTTATTACATTTGATGGCATGGCCAGCTATTTAAAAGTTAACAAAATATTATTGATTTCCTATTATCTTGCTTCAAAATCCTGTATTGCTTTCATTGTTTGGTTTTGATTGATTTTATTCTATTTGGTTTTGTTTGATTTTATTATGTCTGATGGCATGGGCAGATACTTTGACGATAACAAGAGGTATTATGGTAGCCATTGTTGATTTCCTATTATCTTGTTTCAAAGTCCTGTGTTGCTTTCATTGTTTTGTCTTGATTGGCCTTATTCTGTTGTGTTTTGTCTGGCTTTATTATGCCTGATGGTATGGGCAGTTATTTGAAGATAACAAGAGGCATTATGGTAGCCATTGTTGATTTCCTTTTATCTTAATTTGAAGTCCTGTATCATGTTCATTGTTTTGTTTTTCATTGACTCTATTCTGTTCTATTTCATTTGGTTTTATTCTCTTTAAAATTAAAAGTAATTGTCTGAATTTGAAGTCAGTAAAAACCTTGCTTCCTAGAGTATGGGAAATAGGGAAAATTGAAAGCTTTACAGCAATATATTCTTTTGTGTGCCATAGAGTCTAAGTCAGCAAAGAATGAAGTGAAATAGTAAACAGAGCAAACCATGCCCATCAACACAAGGCCCTAGTAAGATAGCATTCATGCGGCTCCTCTACCCAGCACAGAGAGCCCATAGGGGTACAAAAGATACAGGGAGATCAGAACTTCTTTGGCATGGATACAAAGTACTAAATTAGTTCCTAGGAATTCTTTGGAGTCATCTGACTTAATTGATTTTGGAAATTCCTGGCAGCCTAAAATGTTCTGTCATCTGCTAGTGTTTTTAAATATTTTTATTTGCCTTTAAAATGGATGTTTTAATTTGCCAAAAAATGCAGATATATCAGTGATGAGGCCAACTTATCATGCTGCCCTTCATTACTGTACCACAACTAAAACATTTGGTTAAATATCATTCTCCACGCAAATTTTCACAGTGGCAGAGACTATGTAGTAGTCATGCTAGACAAGAGATCACCCTGTCTCAGTTCCCTTTGACTATTTCTCAGATCCAGGAAGTGAAGACCTTAAAATCTGCCCCATCAACTGGCTCAGGATGAAAGAAATGACAACAAGTCTTTGCCCACCAAAAAAGAAACTCAGAATTTTGAGAAAGATCAAGGTGCTAAATTATAGCCCCAAATTCCTTTTTGACACTATCCTCAAGTTTATTTTTCCCTAAGTTTATCATGGGAAGTAGTGTTTTGGAAGCTAATAATGGAGAATTAGTAGAGAAAGTTTTACATTTTATACATCTGACAGGTATAAAAACTAGATTAGGGCAGGTGTTAAGATACTTATTATAAGAACTCCCATTGTAATGAAATATTACTTTAACTTTGTTTCCATTTCATTTACTTATATAAGTTATAAATTTTTGATATCATTGGCATTTTATAAATAAATAATTTAACATTGGGCTAAAGGATTTCTTAATGCTGGGAGATGATCTTAATGTACCTAGGATCTTTTGCAAATGAGTTACCATGTGACTTATAGTGGGGATTGGTGATCCAAAATAAGACCACATGAGTTAGGGTGGGAGTTTTGGATCAAGCATTTTCAGTCAGTCTGGAGATTGAGCTAGGTCACTTGGGTAGCCTGTCAATCAGTCATGCAGACATAATGGAGTACCAGTAAACACTGTGTGACACTAAACCTCAGCAATCTTCCCTTTGCGTACTGCCACACAGGTACTGGAGAGGGACATGTCTATGACTTCATGGGCAAAGAAGTCCATGTTGGGTATTTCTGAACTCTGTTTCATCTACTATTTTTAAGTAGCCAATTTTCATATGTATTCTTTCCCAGTAATAAACTATATTGGGAAAGTAACATGTTTTAGTGAATTTTGTGAGCTCTTCTCAGTCAGTTGTAAAGTGTGATGGTGGTTGGGAGAACTCACACATTTTGTAGTTGGTATCAGACCTGGGAATGACCTCAGGGAATATTCCTTCTAAATTTTCTAGCTGACCTAAACTCTTCACACACACATGAATTTTTTGGCATAAGACCATATCTGTAATGTATGGAGAGAACTGTGTAAAGATCTCAAAATAATTGGCCTTGTGCACTGGAAAAAACGTTCTGTATTACATAACACAGATAAACAAAAAGATCCACTGCATTTGGATTATACTGCTTTTTTAATATTAACAGTACTGCCATTAAATAATACTGCTATTAATTAATATTAATTGGATAGCACTACTCTTATAGTATTAATATCTTTAGTCATTTTATATCTGGATCTCTTAGAGTTCAATCTGAATACATACATAAATTCTGCACTGCAAGTCACTGGGATTGGTTATGGGTAGAGAGGTGGACTCTCACCAAGTCTTGTTAACATTATCTCCAAACTGCTGTCTGTCTTTTTACTTTTCTTCATCTCTACCACCACCACGTTGGTCGAGGTCAATACCATTGCCACAACTTCTCAAGTATCTTGTATTCTGGACATTCACATTTACTAATTCCTCCAAGGAGCTATTACAGTGACTGCTTTTAAAAATGTAAATCAGATCATAGTGTTCTTTATATTTAACTTATGTTTAAAAGTCTACAATAGGGTCTTTGTGCATGTTCTTATCTTTACTTAGATGGCTTTCCAACCTGTTTTCTGCTCATCCCTATGCATCTGTGAACCAAACCTTAACGAGGAAATGACTTCTGACCTCCACAGGTAAGTTTCATAATTCCTTTGTTTTTTATTCACAGAGAGGTCTTTCACAGACACAGTCTCCCCTTTGTTAGTTATCAGAACAAACCTTTTGGATTTGAGTGGCTCCATGGTTCTGTACTGTTTTCCGGAGCCCTGAGTCACTGTGATGTGAGCAGGCTGCAGACTGGACTTTGGTAATGGTAGTGGGGCAGGATGCTTTGCAAGGTGATCATCAATCAGAAAGACTGACTACAATGAGCATAGTTACACAGAATCCTCACTTACATCTAGGAGGTACTTTGAGATTTTTTCCCTCTGTGATTTTGTTCTGAGTCCCTCCTTCCAGAAAAGAGATCCTAGCACTACCTAATGCATAGGACAGTTGGCCAAGGTGGTACCATCTTGGTCTACAGTTGTGCAGTGTTGTGAGATACTGATCCCTTCAGACTTTGGTTCTGTTAATGATATCTGGCTACTAAGAGCCTTATGTGAAGTCTGAGCCTTCTTTGAAATCTTCTTGATCAGAGAGGGCACTTGTGACTTGTCTCAGGTTTACTATAGGTGAAGGATACAAACACTGAAATACAGCTTTTGCTGTTCTCTCATGGAGGCTCACAAAAGAAGTGCTCCATCACCTGGACATAAGCTTCACTGCAGTAGGTTTCACTACCACTGTGGGAAACAGGCCATAACATATATAACATATATAACAGGCACCAAAAAAATGGAACTTTAAAAATTAGATCTTTTAATTTTAGAGACAGGCAACTTATTTTATGTCTTCCTGCTAAACACATAGCTAACTTCTCTCCTATCCTCAGCCCAAAAGAAATGACAGAATATGTAGATGCTGATCCCAAGAGGTTGGAACACTTCATGCAAAAGAGAGGGATAAGCTGAACACAGATGGAAGTGATAAAGTAACTGTGGAAATCTACATCATCTCCCTGCGCCCCTGCCACTCTTACTATAAAAGACCCACACCCACCGGTGCACAGTGAGACAGTAATTTGAGCGAAATGGGCCTCTCCATCTCCTCAAAACTAGATTTAAATAAATCCTTTTTTCCTTTTACCAAAATATGTGACCTCCTTTGATTTGGTCAGGTGTGAGCAAACAAAGCTGAGTGTAAACTTAAGCAACCGGTAACAGCGAGGCTCCAGGAGGCGTTCACTAATCATGTGCCTGGTGAGCTCGCTGCCTGTGCCAGGCAGACACAGATGGCAGTGCGAACGGATGGGCCCTCTGGCAGGTCCAGGTCCACCTGTTGATGTCACACACGTGTGTTCTCATGTGTGATGCATCCTGATGCCATCCTTTTGATGCCACAAGTTAGCTGAAAGCTAGTGGCTCTACCAGTGCACTTGCCCTCATCAAATTAAAACATGGTATTATTGAAGACATTACAGAGGAAAAAAGCTTGGGTTGGATTCAAAATCCATTCACGTCACGACAAGACATTTACACTTCAATGTTACATTTTTCAATAAAGGAGAAGTTATTGTATTCTTTAAATACAAATTCAGCAGTTATGCATTCATGGCATTGTTATAAAAATACTTTCAAATTTTTTACCAGCATACTGTTACTGAGTTACTATTTTTCATCTATGTTCTCTACGAAGAATTTGAAGAGACCATCACCAAGCCAAAATTTTAGCCATTTCATGCATATAATCTGGTTAGAAATTCCTGTTCATGGAAGCAGGCCCAATTTTCTTTAAAATTTTTGAGAACATTAGATTCTGAAATTTGTTACAAACTAAATATTATATCTCTTTTCTAAAACTTTTGAAATTGGAAATCACAGTTACAAATAATATGTCATTTTTCAACGAGCCTCCATAGATACCCTCAATGACATCATTTCTAAAAATAAATTATGTAGCCTTAAGAAATTAGTATAAATTTTATAAGAAGTTACGTGATCTTTGCAAATTGCAAAACCTATCTATGCCTCAGTTTCTACAAAGGTCAAATGTAAATTATTGCATCCATTTCAAGAGCCATTGTCAAGCATAAATGTATCAGCTTTGTGCACCACTTAGGATATGGCGTGTGAAGGGTAATCATCTGAAGAAGGGAAAGATGGGGCCATATGGCAGTAAGTTTCTTATCCAAGGTGTTCAAGCATTTTGTTAAAGATCACATTTTGGGGGTATGACCTAGCTGTAATTAAATCCTTAATTAAATGACTTTAAGATCTTTTCCATTGCTGAGACTCTCAGACTGGAAGTAGCAGAGCCATCTGTAGAATTAGTAGCAATGTGCATGTTGGAGGACATCCAACAAAATGTACAGCCTTTCAATGGACTTCTAGAACAATCACTGGACACAGAGGCTGTCTAGGATCTGACATGGGTTAGAAGAAATCAAGTTAGGATAAAAGGAGACAAGGGAAATTGAAATTTTAAAAGTGTACTTTTAAGGAAAACTGCAGCTTCAGGACACAAAAGTTACTCAAGACTCCCCCCTCCCCGGAAATTCAATCAAAACAAATTGTCCTTAAGGTCTTAAAGATACAATAAAGCTATTAATTGGTTTTAACCTATAAATTGGGCTTCCATCTTCAAGGAAGCAGCATTCTTAGTGGGCAGCACTTTTCAACTTCAAACAGATAGGAATGATTTGCATTTGAACATAGTCCAACAGATGGGGAACCTGAAGGACATTAGGCACACACATCCTGGGTTCCCCACCCTAAAGACACCCCAAAGCTCCCGAGGTACACCCATCTCCAGCTCATAATGCCTCTCTCACTCTCTCATCCATACTCTATTCCCTTGAGTGTGTACTTTTAAATTTCTGCATAATAAATCCCTTTATGCCTCTTACTGACACATTCTGGAAATTCTTTTCCATTTTGCTTACCAGTGAGCCAGGAACTTAATAACTTAATTCTACGGGTTGGGTGGATGTGTGTTCTTATCTTGGTGGGAACCTCCTTGGACTCTTTCTGGTGACAGTACTTTTATCCTTCTTAGGAAAAAACTTGCAGCATCATGCATTAGACAGATGGAAGCCAGGTGCTACGGCACATGCCTATAAATTTCAGCACTGTGAGAGGCTAAGGCAGAAAGGTGACAAGCTTGAGCCTTGTCTGGGTAACTTACTGAGTCCTTGTCTGAATAAGAAAATGAGAAAGAGCTGGACATCAAGTTGTATGGAAAGACCCTGGGTTCACTCTCCAGTACTGGAAAAAAAAGAAAGGATTCAAAGGAGCAGTGAGCGGTGAAACCATCGAGCAGAACGTGTGTTTTGGCTGGTACGCATCTGGCCTTGCCACTGGAATCCAATGTTGGGTTAATTTTTGCATTAGTTTTTTATTACTACCTTTCTATCTCATATTTTTGAAAATGTCATTGTGACATTTGAAAAACAAAAGTGTTTAGACTATTCCAGTGATGGTACGTTGCATTCCCTCCTCCTCCTCACCCTCCTCCTAATTATTCAAGAGCCAACTTGCTGTTAGCAATTAGATAAAAATCTGTAGTCTGTAATTAAGATCAGTGGATATGACAGTGCAAATGGGGTTTGAATATTTTATCGTTTATGTCTTACTCCTCTAGGTGTTTTGAGCCATTGTACTGACAAGAATATCCCAAAACACCTTATAGTGAAATTACAATTTGCCATATTGGTATGTTTTCTGCTAAAAGTGATGGAAAAAACTTTAGACAATTGATAACCAATTGGGATACACCAAAATTTCACATTCACTATTTAATTATACAATGACTCTCTGCAATTAGATGAAAATGCTTATGTCTAATGGACTCATATCTTCCATGGAGTTAGGTTTCAAAGTCAGCATAAATGGCAAAAGTTCAGTTGAGTAAAAAGTTTTTCTTCAAAATCCCTTAAAACCACATGGTCCAAAGTGTGGCCTGAAGATAGCAGCATGGGCATTGCCCAGGATTCAATTACAGAAGAATTCCAGCAACCTGTCCAAGCTACGCCTGCATTCTAACAAGATCTTGGAGTAATGGTGTGCACATTACACTTTGAGAAGCATTGCCTTAAATTATTCATTCATTGCTAAGGCCAGTAGCTGAAGAAACTTGAATTATTTGATTGAATTTATACTGTATTTTTGCTGAGGCTTATCCCCCACTTTGGAGGGGAGGTATGGCTCTAAGTTGACAGGGAAAGAGGAAGAACAATTATTTTTCCTTTTCTGTCCTCCTTTGACCTTTTTCTTTTGTAGAATTCGTGGGGTTCAACTGATGTTAGATGAATATGCATGTATTGCAGCTCCCCTATGTTTCATATGCTAGTAAAAAATAAGGGTGATCCATCTACCAAGTATCAAGGACAGTGCTAGGTAATGAGGATATGAGGGCCAAGAGGGAAACATGGTTTCCACTCTCATGAAACTTGCAGATGTCTTGGTGAAGCCAGTGAGTGACCGGCAGACTTGCCATGCATGAATAATACTGCACCGTGCTCAGCTTAGTGTTTGTGCTCCAAACTATCCTGGTATAGAACATCCTCCATTAGGAATCCCTGTTAGCTGGCTACCCAGCTCTACTGACTGAGAGTTTTATGAGTGAAGCTCCTACAAACAGTTTATTTCATTCCTCCAACTCTTATTGAGGACCAAAGAGATGGCAAGAAGTAAGGAAACCAATTGTATTTTCTCTGTTAGCTTCCACAGGCAGGTTTGCAATGGACAAGGAAAATCAGTGGTGCTGGGAAAGAATAACATCTTCTGGGAAGGCAGGACAGCGCAGCAGCCAACACCCCCTCCCACCACCACCAGGCTCAACCAGACTCTTCACTCTTCCTCCATGCTGTGCATGTGTCAGGACAGCGTTACTTCCAACCACACACCTCATAACAGCTTCCCTCAAATTTCTAAACAATTGTTTGCTTCTTCTGCCTTGTGGGAGTTCACTGATTACACTTTTTGTCTGCCTCATTTTGTTGAGATTTATCTTGAAGAAGAAACTTGTGACGTCATAAAGGAACGAAAGAATCACCCATGAATTGAAGATTTATCACCAAATCCTATGATGTAAATTTCATCCTTACATATGAAATCTATTTACATCTCTGCCAGCTGTTTGCTGTCCTTAAAATGCCATCAGAAATTGCTCAGCGTCCTCTATTCCCAACGATGTGTGGCAGATGTGTGAGATTTAATGCCTTTCAATGCCTTTCATCAGTGCCGAAACTGTATTTCTTGGTAGCTCATACAATGATTTATCTTGTTTAATCAGAAATTACAACTTGGCTTTGAATAAAAAAGAACAAAGCACATATTACAGAATATTTGCGACTGAATCTATTTACTATTTATGAAGAATCTAAAAGCTTAGTATTCTTCTTCAAAGACAAACTGTAAAGCTTGAAATACTCCAGCTGTTTAAAATTTCACTCAGCCTCGTGGCTGATCTAGACTGAAGCTCTATATTGGTGTATCATTATTTTTTCTTTTTAACAAATCTATTGAGGGTGATTTAATCTATTATGTGTTTTTGCCCCTGAAGTGCATGCTGAGGCTTGATGTTGCTACCAGAACAGTTGCTGTCGAGAAGCTGGGTCTAGCCTTCAACTCACAGTGTTCGCGGCTATCACTGAAACCATACTGAGGTAGGATGTGAGGGAAGGGTCTTGCCTTGAGTTGAGTAATATACACAAGTGACTGGGGTGTGCCTTTATTGAAGGCAGGTTAATTCTATATCTCTATAAAAGGTTCCAAGTTGTGTTTCCCATCCCCAGTCTTGAATGATTCTCTTACATGCTAGTTTGGAGGGGATAATGATTACTGACTGGTGGCCACGCATCAGACCTTATCGTGTGACCTTCAACTTGAAGTAATCTGCTGACAAACCCCTATGTTGACAGAAGAGGCAGCTAAGTAGGAAGCTTTTTATCCCAGCATATTGCCCATGTCTGACTACAAAGCATAATTCTAACTCTTGGTTGGCTCTGTAGTCAGGAATACATTGCTTGATCCTCTGAAATCAGTTAACTTTCCTTAAGCAATGAAGTTATTCTTTTCAAGAGAAACTCATGTTTGAAACAATAAAGTTGGTTGGAAGCTTGATGCTTTAATGTGTATGCAAAATGTGGCTTATCAAGATACTGTCTCAGAAAACAAAGTGGTCTTGGAATGTAGCTTAATGTGAAGGCACTGGGTTCAACCCACAGAACAACAATAAAAGCATATAGTCTTTTTCATCTGACTTCTTTCACACATAGCGTTAAGACCTTTGAGATTCATCCATACAAGTACCACATAGCAGTAGTTGAGTTCCTTCTTTTTATTGTTGTAATTTTATTTGTAAAAAAATATCTACAAAGACAAAAAACAATAGTGTTTTTCTGGTTATTGGTTGGCCAGGGATGGAAATAGGGCTCTAGTGCAAAGAGAATTCTTCAGTGCAGTGCAAATATTTTCAAACTGGAAGACAGTGATGGTTGGCCAAATCATAATAATTTATTAAAAATTTCATACATTTATGATGTAGTTTATGATATGTGAATTATATATCTTCTCACAAAATTGACCAAGGTAGTCTTGAAAATAAGACTAAAAAATCTTTCTAATCATTTCAATGACATCAGAAAACATTCATTGGTAGCTAAAATAAGGCAAGATAAAAAAGAAGAAAGCTGATTTTTTAAGTATGCATCGAGTGGCATGATTAACTTGGTGTTGTCAGTTCTTTACCCAAGGGACAACTCTGAATGGTAGCAATTTTAATCATAAAAATTTAAATTAAAAAATGTAAACCACATTTTGTTTAATAGAAGGAATGTGTTTATTGTAGAATATTTGGAAATTGAATAGATTTATTCTTCCCTGGTTATAAAAGAGCTGCCTTGAAAACTTACACTATTGCCTTAAAACTTTTTTCATATGGATTTAGGGGAAGGATATTTCCATGTTTTCCATTGTTACCAAGTATTTCTACAGTGATATCCTCTTTACCATTTATGTAACTGTGTTTGTGCTTACACAGTGACACACAACCTGCCACTGGAGCTTCTGAAAATAGGGTAATGTATTTTTCCCTGTGTCCAGGTTTCCTTACCTCTTCCCTGAGTGCATACCCTGATTTTTATGCTTTTAGGTCAGGGACTGACTTCTTCCTAGGAGCCAAATTTGTCTTCTGGATTATGCTATACCATATATAGTATTAGAAATCATAGCATATCATTTTGCAAAAGTGGAAAGTTAGCATCATATACTAACCTAGTTGTAATCAGCCTGAAGCAACGTACTCCTGAAAAGCATTTGGCAGTTTCTGGAGGAACTTTATTTTCAGTTGTCAAGACTGCAAGGTATGGGTACTAGTGGCACATGATGGCTAGAGGCCAAGGATGCTGTTAAACATACAATGCATGGGACAGACCCATAATGTCCAGCCTGTAATGTCAGTGGCACCAGACTGTCTCAGGCTATGCTATAGGTAGAGGAAAATAAAATGCTGTGTCTAATTCCACTGTAAATCTGAATCTTCTGTGATGAAGGATTTGTTGTTGTTGTTTTCTCTTTAGCTTAAAATTAACTTGCAGTGCAGAGATATTGCAGCTCTTTAATAAAGAGACATTTTGGTAAAATGGGGTCAGAATGCCTTCTAAACTACTTCTGTCGGTGTGTCCTTGGATGGTTTTCTTAACCTTCCTGAGCTTTAGTCATAAATGATGATAATGCTCCCTACCTCAGGAAAATGCCCTGAAGATGAAATGAGATTCTGTGCACATAATAATAAAAACTATGACATGACATAAAAAGGCAAGTCGACTGTAACAGTTGCTGATGATAAATTTTATAGAACCATTGGTTTTGTTTTATTGACAAGGTTTAGTGATCAATATAATCAATTTTTTGCTTAATAAAAATGCATAAGTTATGTGTAAGTTCACAAAAAAGTGAGTTCTTCCTTCTCAGTTATTTGGCCTTTTTCCAACTTGAGTTCTTAGGTGGCATCCATCTCAGATACTGGGGGAGATTTCTCATTGGCATTAGTTCATTCAACAAGTTTGAGAGTGGTGTTCTGGGATTAGGTAACTTGGTCTTTTTCTTATTCCTAGTTTTCCTTTATGGTTTTACAAGTCTCCCATTGTATAATAACAATTAATTGCAGGGATTCTTTTGGCTAAGGTACAGCATCAATAACTGTTGATGTTTCAGATAAATATTATGCTTACTGGAAATAATAGCCATCTTCTGCCTTTTTTTTTCTGTATGTTTTATTTTGCTCTCAAACAATAACAAAACACCTACCAGACAGTGATGACTGGGACAAGCCATGCATATAAGTAAACCATGTCAATTTCACTCCTGGAAAACAAGAACCAAACATTCTGAGCCAACAGTAAATGGGCCAATCAAGTGTGAAAAATGCCTAGAAATACTTTAAGGTTACATGAAATTCCATGTACACATCCTTGAAAGTTTAAATTGGCTTTTCTGTTGCTGACTGACAGTGACATAGCAAGTAATATTTGCATTGCTGCCATTGGGATGTTAATTATTAAAAATGAATTTCTTCTACAAGAATTATGCTCACCTATAGAATGAATAAGTACAGAGCACTTTACGTAGCTTACGAAAGAAACTGGAGGAATCTTACCAACTAAGGCAGACCTATTTCTACCCAAAAATTAGTTGTTACCTCACAGGATGTATTTTTTACTCCATGACATAAGTCATTTTTTTTTACTAGATATTCTATTTGACCAAGATAATCCCCTCCTAGATATCTTCCAAAAAGAGTTAAAGATACCATATTATGGTGACACATGCATACCCATGTTTAACAGCACGATTCATAATAGCTAGATCTTTCAAGCAACCTATATGTCTATCAACAAATGAATGGATACAGAAAATACATTTATACATAAATGGAGTACTACTGTGGCAGAAGGAAGGATAAGCTTGAATAATTTGTAGGAAAATGGTTGCACCCGACAACATAGTAGTTAGTGAAATGAATCATGATGCAAGCTTAAATATCACGTGATTTTTCACCTGCGAAAAACCCACAATATAAATAAAGTGTAAAGTGAAAGACAGATAATGGGAAGGGAATCAAAAGATCAAGGGCAGAAGGAAGACAGGAAGGGAGTAGAGGGAGATGAAAAGAAAATTAAGATATGCTATTTATACATACTAACTCCCTACAAGGAATGTAATAGCTATATACTGATAAAAAATTACAAAACCTGCAAGACAAAACAAAATAAAAATCTATTAAGACCCTGAAAAATATAGGACCCTATACTGTCAGAAACAGACTTTTGCATAAGCAATAGAGAAGGTGAACACTAAAAATTTATCTTTTTTTTAAAGCAATTTCTTAATTCTTTTTTTTTCTCTAAGCTATGGCTCTTTACTCTCCAACAGAAATTTCTATGATAATGTGAATATTCTGCATCTTTGCTCTTCAGTTTGGCAACTGCTAGCTATGGTGCTTATTGATCACTTGACAAGTAACTAGTATAAATGAGGACCAAAACATTTAATTTCTTATTTTGACTAAATGTAAATAGTTGTATGTGGCTACTAATATGTAAGTTGACAGTGTAACTCAGCTGGTTATAGTCACTAAGAGGATTTAAATGGGAAATTATTCAGTCTCATATGCCAAGTGCTGGGTTCAGTGTCATACATATATATATATATGTGTGTATGTGTGTGTGTGTATGTATATGTATTTATATGTATATATACATATATTGTTTTTTAATGCTTTATATGTCTTAACTCATTTAATGCATTCCTGGCAGCTAGAACTACCAGTGGTTCACACATCACTGTCCTATTGGGTAGCTTGTACTACTAGTGGTACAAATGGATCTAACTACTTTTATTAGTTTTCCCATTAATAAAATAAAAAACCAACTGCTAGGGATATAGCTCAATGGGACAGTGCCTGTCTCATAAGCACAAGGTCCTGAGTTTGATTCCCAATACTGAAAACAAAACAAAACAAAACAAGTTACCTGCTGAGACAGTCATGCATGTATTACTGGTGGTTTAAGCTGTCCAAATAGCAAGACTATGAATTAAGGCCTTGTTATGAACATGTTAATCTGATTACTCACCCTATTAAACAGTTATTGACATTATACCCAGTTTAGAGATAAGGAAAGTGATGCCCAGAGAAGGAGCACTGTGCCTGAGTCACAGTCTAAGAGTTTGGCAAAACTGATGTTAACAAGCAGAGCATGGCGCTACCCTCCTCTCTCTAATCTTGAGCATTTTTCTGTCACTCTGTAAGGTCATGACTCATTTATTAAATGCACTGATGACTGTAGTTTAGGCAGAGCATGAAAAGCACAAATGAAGATTTAAAAATAGCAACCTCTTGAAGATTTCATGGCTAAACAAATGGAGAACTGCTATACTGAGTCACTTGAAATGAATGTGTAAGGATCCATGAATTCATTTTGCCCAAAAAAGTTTACTTTTACCGACAGAGTACAGGGAAACAGAAATATTGACTTAGCTTCTTGTTGGATGCTCTTATGGAAATTGAGCTTCAAACAATAGTACTATGCTTCTCTGCTCTGCAAACTGAGTTTTGCCACTAGATCCATCCTTAGTCTGCAGCAGCAGTTTGCAGAACCTCTTGAGAAAAGACCCTGAAATAGCTGCCCACGTGTTTGGGGACAGATAGAGATGATTTCCTGGGGTTTCAGAACATATTCCTTGTACAATACCTCAAGTGCTTTTCCAAAACCATGTCAATTTAGTACCATTTATTACTTGTCTAAGTGATCACCATCACGTGAATGTCATATTGCGTGTGTTAATTATCAGGAAGTTTCCCTACCCTTGATGTGCATGAGAATCACCAGGGAAGCTTGTTAAATATAGCTGACCTCCTCATGAGCACCAGGTTAGGGGAACGAATGACTTAAATTAGATCGAATAGGAATTTAAATGCATTTCTGAAGATTGCTTCTTAGGAAATTTTCCACCACATGTAGCATGTTTTAAATCGACTTTTATATTTTTCCTTATATCTGAACATACAGGTTGCACCATACTAATTTGATATAAAGATCACCACAATGAACAAACAGGTTGCACCATACTAATTTGATATAAAGATCACCACAATGAAGATCATATTGAACATGTTTATGCCTAAAGCCAGGAAATATGTGCAGTGTTATGAAATTAAATGAAGACTAAGCGTGTTTTAATGTGATTTCCCAGATAGCTCATTTGATAGTGCAGTGAAATTTTGGCTTTAAGGCGCCATAGCTCCAGAAAGGATCAATACGAAAAAGGTTGACAAGAGCAGAGATATACTGATATTTCAATCTGAAAATTCTGCAGGTTTTTCAGACAAAAATCACATGCAGATGGATTGCTTGACACTCTCAAAGTTTATTGTGTGTGGTACAGAAAGATTATATATATATATAATCTCATATATATTTTATCTCATATATATGAGATAAAATAGAGTAGAATCTCCAAAATTCTTTCCTAGAGGAAAAAGAAACAGAAAATTCATTAATTTTAGGTGACAAATAATTGCACTGACAGATAACATTTGCATATATATTGTGCCAAACAGTTCTAAGTGCTTTACCTTTAGCCCTGGAATTACTATGTTCAGATGAGGAAACTGAAGCCTATGGTGATGATTTGTTTTCCAAGTTTGTCTCATATGCTGAACCCTTCTTCTATTTACTTTCTTGTCTTACAAATGAGAATGAAGTAAGAGTTTCCATTGAAGTGATTGTCCCTGCTGACCTGTCCCAGTAGCACTGAGAATCCAGTACCCAGGAAGACTGGCTTCCTCAGGGTTATGTCACAGTGGACAACAAAAGCTCTCCATAGAGATCTCTCCCCACTTTGTGGCATCAATGTTTTCCCTAAGCAAAGTTCCTAGACTCCTAGACAAGATTCTAGTGGGCCATGGCTGCGATACTTCTCTTGTGTACTTTTTCCAATTATTTTGGAACACTGAGATGAAGGTCACATTTCAGGGATTATACCAGTTAGACCAGTTATCTTTCATTCTTACATTCACTGTGGGCTGAGTTGCAGTTTCCTTAGGATACTTAGAAAGATAAAGAAGGATATTTGCCTTGAATGCTGGACTATATACCAGAGAAGATGGTCAGTTGCAGTTGTACTTTTTACTTAAGAAGAAATAACAGCTCAAGTCTCAATCTGGACTTTAGCAAACCGCAGCAAATTAAACTGCAAATGACATTTGCAAACATGACCAAAACTAGAGAAAGAGGAACTAAATTCCTAGAACTAAAATCTAGCATTTTTCATGCTAACCCTAGGATGTCAATTTAATCAAAATGTCAGCTACATGATGATCATGACCCTTGTAGTCACTTCTTTTTTGGGTTTTGCTATTATAAAAGCAGAGGGAGAAGGAGCAGGTGATGGAGCTATGGCAAAAATTAACTTTACAGTTTTTATCCAAGGAAGTACCATTTTTTAATACTAGAAAAGCCTCTTCTGAGATTAATTGCCTTTGATTGTGTTTTCACATCAAGCCTGGCCATTTTAAGTCGAGGAGTTTTTAGCTTATAACCATTGACATGTGAAGACTGGTGATTTTAACTCAGCTCTGTATGACAAGGTGACCTGAGTACAGGCACCTTCTCCACTGCTCACTGGTGTGCACTGCAGAGAAGTTCCCACATGGTCTAAGCCTCAGTTCTTTCATATGTTATGTGGGGACAATCAGACCTGTCTTGAAGGATAATAAGATTCTTTGTGAGTTCTTCAGCAATATGGGTCACATGGTGATCTTGTCATAGTCATAATTAATAATATTATTACTTAACTGCTGCAAAGCATAATGCCAAGTCTTTCAAGACTGGGCTGAATGAACCTCACCCTTCAAGTCAGGTTCATATTTCTGTAAGTTTGATAAAACTTGAAAGTAAGAATCTTATAAAAGTTCCATTAACTGATTTTGTTGTATGGTGCCCTTAAAAGTACATCATATATATTAGTTATCAGAGCCAAGATTTAAAGACTGTTCCACTCAGTCATTATTTTATTGTTCAGCATATACCCCCAAATTATTCATAATTTAAATGTTTTTGACTTTGCCAACTAGCCCAGTGTTGCCTGAGGTTAAGCCCATGGACTGGTTCATGTACCAGACGATATGATCTGTGTTTTACAGCAACCTTGCTAAAGTGACTGGTATCTTTCTCTTTGTCAATTTTATTAAGCTAAAAGACTATTAATGACTTATCAGAAGACTACAGTGAAAAGTCCAAAAACAGAGCTTTTGAACCTAGACAAAAGGTTGCCTAACTCCTTGTCAATTTACATATCATCCCATACAACTCCACTGGTTTATGGGAAATAAAATATTTAGCAGCAAACATAAAAAGAATGGAAAAAATGAGAAAGGAAAGTCAGTTGATATGAAAAAAAAATATAGAGATGACCAGCGACTAGTAGTGCCACTTGCACGCCCTTTCATACATACTGCCTTCACAAGGAGGCCTTGGTACAGAACTTCTTTCCTACCTATGTGACTTCCCTTCAAGGAAAAACTGTTTTTGTCACATTCAACAAGAATCTGAGGAGTTCACAGAATTTCACTGATCCATGAGGCAAACAAAGTATATGTTACCCCAAGTATCACAGGCAGACTTAGAATCCCAGCCCAATTTTCCTCATTCTTGGTCAGTGGAAAAGATAGTACCTGCAAGATCATAACCAACACATAGACCACCACTTACCAAAAGTAGGGCTGGTAAATGATGTCATAGTCTTCTAAGTTCTGGAGTCAGTTCAGTGAAAACAAGTTTCAGAGACATTTCTGCAGCCCTCTTGTAGCAAGCTGAGATCCTCAGAAGAGACCTGAAAGAGGGCAGACATACAATAGGAATGCAAAACTAATCTCCAACTTGAAAAGAAAAATAATGAGAATATTCATGTAGATCATAAAGAAAAATAATGATTACCTTTGATTCCTAGAGAAAGTTAATTTAAAATGTATCCAAGCTCCATTGTACAGGAAAAAAAATCTGCGAAGTTGAGATATATCTTTAATAGGCAGAAACAAGAGTCACCATCACTTGAGTATTGGGAAGATGCTTATTGACAATAATTGTAGGGAAGAAAGATTTCAGAGATAAACTGACTTTGGTTGAGGACATTTTCTTTCTTTTAAAATGCAAATATTATTTGGACCCTAAAAGACAAGTGGCCATCCCTAAGCAAAAGCACTCAATCAGAAAACCATTAATTAGATTGTTTTATGTTTTATCAAATTACAATCTTCAAGCATTTAAAGCAAAGGATCCATTTTCCACTATACACTTTCAAGTTCATGTGCCCTTCGAAAGAAAATGGCATAGATATCCATAGTACACAAAAGAAGAGAAATAAGCATAAAACTTTGTCGATTTTATACATGGTTTAATGCATTAAAAAAGATATCAATTACATAAATGCAGAGTTAGTATTGACATGAGTTTTAGTAGTTGTACAGAAAAACTACACACATTTTTGAAATGTGATACCAGGGTAAAATAATTACCTTTTCAGAGTGGACTTTTTGACCTTACACACTTTATCTGGAACAAGCCAATTTTACCTGCTCAGGGTGTAGATTATTTTCTCATTAATAAGTATTTATTCACTCAGAAATACTTATTTTGTGTCTACTAGGTTCTAGGGTAGGCTCAGAGCCTGGGATTTGCCAGACTCTTATATTTTTTTATTTTTTAAAAACCCTTATATTAAAGTGAAAAGACAAAAGGGACCTAATCCAGCTCCTCTCAGGCTTCTTCCTGGATGTCATCCTTTGAAACTATATTTGTCTCAACCCTAATATGTCAGCCTTACAAAACTGCTTTTTATTCCCAGAAAATACCATATTCTCTTGCTCCAGGTTTGCTGTACTTTCCTTTTCCTGTCTGACGTGCGTTCTTGCATAGCTACTTAGAGTCCATCATTCTATAAGCCCAGCTCACAGAAAACAGCATGGATGAGGTTCACCATTGGTAACCAGACAACGACCCTGTCTGCCATTCTGAATTATAATTTCTTACCTTTAAGTCTCCCATCACATCTCAGCTCCCTGTGGCTATTGAACACTTTGAACCCCATTTCTGCTCAGGTCAGGTCTGGCTCAAAGCAAAGATGCTCAGCAACCAATTCTTTGAACCAACTTAACAGTAGTCTTAAAGTTCATAAATCTTGATAAGATAGTACATGGCAATGCTCATGGGTAAAATGGGCCATAGCTTCTATGACCTTAGGGCATGCTGTGTACATTTTTGCTCTGTTAAGAATTCATGGAAATACTGACCATGTGTACTTTTTCCCATTCTCTAAGTGGAGCTCAAGTCACAGGACAGGGATAACAGATATCAAACTGCTGTTGGAAGACATGTTGATATGTCAACCCAATGAGAGAAATGATGGTATTTCTTGGGGACTCTTGGGCCTCAAGAAATATACTGGAAATGTTTATAGCTGCATTTATTTCCTAGGTGATTCAATGGCAAAGGTCAGATAATATACTTTGCTGTGCTATACTTACAGTTTCAAAGTGAGTTTTAGATTGAAGTGGTCTCCATTTAGAGCAGAGATCACACTGAGTGCTCAAGTGAGTCTCAACATGATACAAAACTTCCACTGCAGTTTCAAGAAGCTTATAAGTGCTAAAAAATCCATTATATTAATTACAAGCAATAAGATATTTTTCATAATACCACTTAATCAATTATTAAGATGTCAACAATATTATTATCTACGTACTTGTTTAGAAGAACAAAACTTTGTCAAAACATGACTCAGGGTTATTTTGTCCATATTTAGAGGGCTTAATTATTAAATTCTTAAAAGTTTTTAGTTAGAAGATCATCTTGTGATCATCAGCCTGTTCTTGACCTGTGGAAAATGCCCAGTGCAATTATTTTTCTCTTCATTGAATTCAAACATGAATGCCATTAGATTTATAACTTTCTAGAGTTAAAAATTTATAAATATTTAGATAAATATGGAGGCAGTATTGCTTATGCTGAGTTCAGGCTTATAGTGTCTATCACAGGAGGGTACTCTTCATCAGAAGATATACATGAGTGTGTTTTTCCCTACACAGTTGGTTTTTCTATGATTGAATTTGAAACTGTTTCCTTCAATATCTTACAACCCTTAAGTATAAAAAGTGCCTTTACTGGAACATAGCAGCTGAAATTGAGATTTTATTGGCACACTTGTACAAAATTCACTCTTAAATCTACAGTTTTCTCTTTAGTTTTCTCTCTGTGGAAGATATCACACAGAAATAAATTTGAACACACATTTTTCACTTGTCTTCCAAGTTGACCAGTCTCATTATTAATCTGAACAGATAAATCATCTATTGTTTGAATAAATGAAACAAACCATATTCTATTATCAATTACTTTAAAAGTAATTACATAGGATATTTATTAATAATTTTTAATGGTGTTTTGAAATTGATCAGAAATGAGACCAGAATGACATTACAAACAGAAAAAAAGATAGGGTGACATGGAATAATGATCTGATAAATGTCCCATGTAGTCATCATATAGGGAAGAGAATGCATAGCCCATATTATTAAGTCATATTTTCCCATCTCACAGACCTTTCAATTATCTCTCAGATTTACTCTAATCAAAATTTTTATAGCAAGACAATCCTAGTAAAAGTTGAGTTTATTTCTAAACATCATCTCCTAAAACTACTTTTTAACTGAAAGATTGACTTAAAATATTCTTATCTTACTTCTTTACACCAAAAAGCATTAACTTAGAATGGACCTAAAGAGAATTTTTAATGGACAGAGATTAGAGCTATCCTTTTTTTGCTCAGGGGAAATTCCTTCTCATTTACTCTCTGGAAGTCTCATGGAAAAGGACTGTTAAAATGATGAGCTGTGGTGTTTTGACAAGCACTTGTATTGCACAAAGTTGAAATCTCACTGGAATATAATTACATATTCACTGTAGAAAAGAATGTCCTATTTAAAAACTAGAACAGATCATGTTGATATGGAAAAGGAAATAACTATGTGAACAATATATCTGAAATTAAAGACTGAGTTGTTGGCATCCATCTAAAATCAACAGGAAATGTAATTACTCTTTGAAAGTACTCTTGTCCTGTCTTATAGTGTTAAATGGATTTTATTAAAAGAGAAAGCTATTATTTATATTCGGCATACCATTATGAAAACAAAGATGGGATAAAACAGAACAATGATCTGATAAAAATTGTATGATATTGGTATAGGGAAGAGAAAGACAAGTTCATATTATGAGGCCATATTCTTTCCCTCTCGTGATAATGACTTTACAGTTTACATTCTGAGAATCTCACTGGAGCTAGATCTTGCTATTTATAAACACAATAAGAAGTAAAGAAGGAATCAGAAGAGAATTTGATTCAAAGCTGCCACCTGATTTAATAACTCTGTGTCCTCCACTGTTTATTTTCCCACAGTTTGGAATGCCCTGACTCCAACTGGACAAAGATGCTTGCCAAAACAAGAGTGGTATTACAAAATTGGTTAGGTGGAAATGGGCAGATGATAACAACATTATTAGTAATATTGTTTTAGAGCATGTTTTCATTAATAAGACTCCAAAGTAATATGTAAGCATAAATGATTTATCAGTTAATATCCTTATGCCATCTTCTTCATGTACCCAGTTCACCTGTCATAAGCTCAGCATCTTTTCTGAGCTATCAGTGTTATTACCCTTGGTATTATAAGTCATTCTTGGGTAAAAATGAAACAAGAAAATTTAAGGCTTAAGAAGGTGGGCCAGCCATTCATGTTTTTTTGAATAGATACATTTCTAGAAAAAATACATTTCTTTGAGTATATTTAATAAAAATAAACCAGAACATACGTATTATATTTGTGAAACATCCCCCTTATTTCCTTGCAAGCAATCCACATTGCCAGGATCTAAAAACATGCATTTAAAAATAATTTCTCACCACTGATAGCTTTCCAGTAGAGCATGTATCAGAGTGACTAGCACCCATCCTCTGTAATGACTGGCTAGCTGCTTAGGCAAAGAAAACTACACACACCCGTAAGCATGTGCTCTGGGACATAAAGCGGGCTCATCACTAGCAGCAGCCTCTGGCAGCCACTGGCATTAAGCTTATCAAACAGAGCTTCTTGCAAAAAAACATTTCTTAGACTTACAGATAATCATGCACAGTTTTCAAGGGAATATTTTTCATTCTCAATGTAGACAAGAACACATAAGTAAATAAAAATTAGATTATTTTCTTACCTTTTGGACAGCAGTCAAAAGCTATACTGTTGGTGGGATAGTGTACCAAGTAACAGACTTTTGTACACTCTTTCTTACTGGTGGTATACAGTCTACAGGAAAAGTAAATATATAGGTATGTATAAAATAAATCTGCACATAATATTGCTTTCATCATCATCATCATTATTATTATTATCATCATTTTTCTTTTGGGGAAGAGGCTGCGATAGAGACCACAGATATTTTTGCCCACTGTTCCAGGAGATTCAACACTGTTCCAGGGACCAGTTCACTGCAATTCAGGTACCTCTGAACATGGGATTACTGGTACCTCTTGGGTTAAGGAGGTTGGGTTTTCACTTCTTTGAGTTGGAATAGCTGAGGGAACCAGCCCTCATGCAATTTATCTAGTTGGTCAAGACGTTACTTCCTTCCTGCTGCCGTTCCTTTTGTCTCAGCCTAGTCACTGTCATGATGACCAACCTGTGTGTTGAGTCCAGAAGGATGACACAAGTAGCAGAATGCTGAGAATGTTAGGGGTCCAAACAAATGAAGAAGCAAAGCAAAACAGAACAAAACAATATAACAAATTAGCACAGTGCAGGAGTGTGTTCCAGAATTTTCTAAGCATCATTATTTGTGTAAGGTTTGGTTCCCACATCCATTTTCTAACAGTGTGAGGTTTTGTTTGATTAACCAAATACTTCCTTAGATTGACAATTCTACTTCATATTATTGTTTTCTTTGAGAACACCACAAGTTTTATTTATATATTTTCCTTCTAGTAAATGTAAATCCGATATTTTCCTTCTAGTAAATGTAAATCTAGTAAATGTAAATCAAAGCAAAAAGCAGCATCAGAATAGACATGTTTTAAGTATTTTATATTGGAGGCATGCATTTCTGTCATCTAGCATGTGCTCTTCTATAAAATGTGTCCATCAGCTGAATTCCCTCTTTCATGTGGTGTATGTGCAGCTTCTGTTGCAGAGTTATTAATCAGTCTTACATCTCCACATCCAAGAAAGGGATGTGTCCCTAGCTGCTCACCTGCCTACCTTATCCAGGTGCTGCTAACTTGCCACAGAAAACTGTATCTAGCTCATTAGTCATGTTTCTCTGCACTGCCTGGCAACAGTAGCTTAGAAAATGGATGGCATATTAGGACAAAGGTAGCTTAGACCACTCACTATTATGCACTACAATCTTTTACCAAGGAAAGCATGAAATCAGAGGGTGATTCATAGAGCACCATCCGGTTGTGACAATTCCAGGTGAGAAAGGCAAATGATGTGATTAACCTATCCCAGTAGAGCCGTGCTGCCTCTTGCTTAAGAGTATCCATCCGTCTTGAAAAGGAGTGTCATGGCCAGCAATAGCCACAGCCCAAGCAGAAGCATGCCTTCTTATTTACCTGGCATCTTCGAGTTCACCATGAATATATGCACATTGATTGGCAGTAGAAGGTGGATGGAAAGATGCCAAATTCAGGAGCCAGGTGAGAGAAACAAAGTTTTGACATGCCTTGCTTTTTAGAAAGAATTATTGAGCAGGAATCATCTAACGCTCTCCAAATGACGCCAGGTATTTCTGAACTCCTAGTTACAGAAATCTCATCTGTATAAATGCAAATTCAGAAAGTAGCTGAGCTATGTATTCTGCTTTTTGAGCTTGCTGCTTTTCAGTTTGAAGGCAGAGACCAGTAAACACTGGCCAACACTGCATATGTCAGTATTATACCAATAACAGTAAAATTGGGAGAAGGTTGACTAACTGTTAGTTCCATATGGAAGCAATTTTTTTTTCTTTCAAACAGTGGAATATAACCAAAGAAGAAACCCAAGAGGGAAATTCAACTCTTTGAGGAAAAAAAGCAGTACGAGGGTCGTTTTAATATCCATCCATGAAGCCAGCAAGCAAGTTTGATTTTATGTAGACAAGGCGCTGTTGCGGGGAGTCGGATGAGTAGATGCATGCATGCATGCACCAGATGGCAAATTGCAATGGTGTAACAGAGCTGGTAAAAATGAAAACACTGAAGACTGTAATATACTGTGACCAACAATGAAGAAGAAGACATTTTCGTTCCATTATTTACTTAGTAGTTCATACAATAAGCTTAACTCTCCTCTCAGTTATCCTCCCTCAGAATATAGTATGCAGAATACTCCACTGAAGAGAGATTATTTTTTTAAGAGCATGGTCTGTGTTTTTGTTTGTTTTTAACCGGACAGCTTGAATTTGATTTGTCCCTTTGTCCCCATTACCGAAGCCCAGATATTGGAGTTAATATGAGCCATATTGAGAATATTACAATGCTTCCTAGCATAGGAATAGTCATCTGTTTTCATTAATTCAATTTTTCACCATTCTTTTCCTATAGGTTTTGCATTGCCGAGGACTGAGTTGGCAAATATAAATGCTCTCTATGATATCTAATTCATATGTGTGAGATGCCACCTTTAGGATCATTTTAAAGGAATTTTACATCATTTCTTATCTCATTTTTTATATATTATTAAATTGAGTTTGTCTCAGATCAGCATGAGTGCTAAAATTGTGGGAATCATAACCAACGGGGGCGAAGAATGCAATCCTTATTTATTAAGTTTTAGTAACTTTTAGAATGGTGCTGTCTAATGCAGTAGCCACATGCACTGGTAGCTATTTAAATTATTTAAAGCAAAATACAATAAAATGTTTTGTTCAGTTGAGTAATCACACTTCAAGCACATAAGAGCCACCCATGCTAGTGCTGACGGTACTGGATGGCACAGGTCTTAGAACATGCCCATCATTGCAGGAAGCACTTTGGATAACTTGGCTGAGAACAAGATCTATGCATTCTGCTTTGGGACCTCAGAGGGCTGGTTCATCAGAAACCCCAGTGTTTGGAGGTACATGAATCTCCTCCTGTGGTTCAGCCAGTATCTAGTCAAAGTCTTTAGAGTGTTTTGGAGAATTGTCCACACAGTGCCAAAAGTGCTGAAAGAATTTTCAAACATTTTTCAAACTGGCTATAAGGCCAACAGACTATTTCTTCCTTTGTATTTTTTTTTTTCTGGAAGGTTTATCTGGGCTCTGTGTAGACACAAAAACAGCAACCCCCACTCCCACCACCAAAGAAGAAAACCTTAAGGAAAGACACCAATGAATTCCTAATGGAATCATTGTTGTGATTGAAACAGATTATATAATATTTGAAATTTTCAGTTAGTAAGATGAAACCTCTACCTGGGAAGCCTTCTTTGAGAGCAGGTTACTCCTGTTCATAAACAACACAATAAGCAATAATACATTCTATTGTATGTTTATCTGAAGGATCTCTCAATAGACATTATCTCCATCACATTCTGTATACACAAGTTGTATTAACAAACAAGGAAGCCAAGCGGGTAATTTCTACATTAGGACTTTGACATTTCACTCATGTTTCAAGAACCAGAGGAGCAAAGTGAATAAACATGGGTTTAGGAGTAAGAACTGGGTTAGCGCAACCTGGACTGCTAACAACATGCGGACTTTGACAATGTCACATACGGTCTCTACACCTAAGTTTATTCAGTAAAACAAAATAATATCCAATAATGATTCTTAGTCTATAGATTCATTGCAAAGAGTAAATAGCCATTTAGTGGTTATAAACAAAGCATAAAGTGTCTATTCAGACCTATCTATTCTAAAGGGCAGTGCTGATAGCATTAGTATTAATGTTAGTGTTAGTATTTTAACAACCATTGTCCTAACATGAAATACCTCCACAATGATTGAACCTAATCATTAAAAGTTACCAAAAGTAAGACTAGTTTGAATGTCAGTAATTCTAAGTAGTATAGCATTGAATTAAATGTCCAATTCAAAATTTATAGTTTGGTCATTTTTAATAATACATTTTTACTAACTATACTGCCTACTTAACGATTTGGAGCAACATGTAGTTAAGTGTGTGTGTGTGTGTGTGTCTCAGTCTATGTGCGTGTACAAAATAAAAAAAATACTTATTGGAACAGCTATGGGATAAAAGTTACATAAAATGCAACTTTGATATGAGATCTTATAGTAAAAAACTACAGAAGTATAAATATATCAGAATATTTATCACTATAGTCACATGCATAAATATTTGCATACATATGATAATGAAAGTTTTTTTTATGGATTCAGTTTCATGTCCCTCATGGTGTCCCATCTGTCTTTAACTGCACTGTCATATTTACTTAAGCAGTCTTCCTTCTGATTGTCTGGTTGCTCTGGGGCAGAGCATTCTCCTTCTTCTGTACACATTCATCCTGCTTCTCCCTTGTCTCAGAAGATGATTTTTCTTCCTTTTGCCTGCCATTCAATAAAATCTCTTCATTGAAAAGTCAAAGTGAAGCCCATTGTGTCAACTAACCTACTTTGTCCACTTATTTTGAAATTGCATCATGTCATTTGTTCAAGTAACTACTTATATGTGGAGATGAGCAATGACCATGAGTCTTTGCATAGTATTTGTTATGACTAAATCAAGGTAGCCTCTCTTCTGTATGGCAGTGAGCCTTTTGCTACAATAAACTTTGGTTCATCACTGAAAAATAGTACATTGTTAATGACTTAATGGATAAATCAAAGCCTCTTCTGTCTTATAAACAGGAATAATCATGAATATTGAAGCCTCCCATTCTATATGGAACTGACAAACATATTTCTGGAAAGTAAATCCTAGAACTATGTGTTTATGGTCTGAAATTCACTATCACCACCATATTGTTAGTAACATTAGCGACTGAGAAATACATGTATTTTGTCTCTGAGCTTGGTACTGGGTTGTTTACAAAGTGATATCTCTATGCCCATTTTATCTGGGGTCATTTACAGGTATTACTAAAGGCTACTGATGGTTTGCAAATATGCCATATAGCACCTCAACTCCAGCGTCTCCTCCTTAATTCACCTCTAAGATTCTATCTTTTATAGAATGAATCTCTTCTGCAACGACATGGGACATTTTTCCCCACACGGTGATGTCACTAAGGTCTATGTACATAAATGGTAGCTGGACAACTTTATCCAGCATATTGGGTGTTTTTGTTTCTTGAAGACTACATCAGCAAAAAACAACTTTCTCTATATTCATACACCAGTGGAAAATTATGCTTCATAAATTCTGAAATATTCCACCTGCATTTCTACTGCTATAGTTCAGTAGATATAGAAGTTTCCCTGGAAAGAAGTTGTATTTCTTAAGAGAAAGTTGTTTTCTTAACAGGAAGTTGGTTCCTTAGCAGAAAAGATTCAAATAAGAAGGACAACCTGAGAGGTATGCTTATATTAATTGTTAGTTTGGTAGCAAAGTGCAAGGCAAGGGGGAGGTTCACACATCTGAAGTAGAACTTCTGAATGCTTTTTAAAAAAAACCAACATGGAGCAAAACAAAAATGTTGGCAGGAATGAGTCAAACTTAGAAGTGCAAAAGTTAGCTTTCACTAGGGTAACTCAATGAATTAGACAAGAACGATCACCAGGAGAGACAACATATGACGTTTCCTAGAGTTTCCTGATGCAGGATGGCAAAATGAAAAGAGAGGAAAGTTACTTACTGTTTGGGTCTATGTTTTCACAGAGTTCTGTCTTTGCCTCCCCGTTGGGTCTGTCACTGGGTTTGTGTGACAGCCGAGATGACATGGTGGCTGCTGTGACTACTGCCTTGAAGCTTCGCTTCCGTTTCTGGACATTGAGTTCAGGGTGGAAAATGATGATGTACACTTTCGGCATGTATAGCATTCCCAGAGCCACTGATGCACTTAGGTTCATGGAGATTGTAAGCGTGGTAGTTTGTATGTAGAGCTAGGAGACACAACACACAAGGCACTATTACAAATAAAATGACTGCAGAAAGGGTCCGAATACTTACAGTGATGTCAACAATGACTGTGGCTAGGAGGGAAAACAGCAATCTTAAGGGCCTTTCAATAAAAATGGAAAATAGACTGTGTCCATTTGTTGGGAAATTTATGCATGTATTAACTGATGGACTGTCATGGGGTAATTCCCTGTGCATGCTTGCTGTGGGAAATCCTCCTACACTGAAGTTCAGGGTAGACCTCAAATCAAATTGAAATACTTTTAATCAGAATGACAGCTGAATTTGAAGGCATGAAGATAATAGGGATTTGTAACATTGAGAAAGACATAACTTTTTTATCTCATATACATATAAAAGTACTAAAGCGTAGCTTATGAATTACTTTGGCAATATTATGGAACCTTATTTGAAAAAAAATGTTTATATTAATAAATATCTTTTTATATTATTTTTCAAAAACAGTATGCCTTACCATAGCTGCAAAGCAATGTGTTAAGTTTCCTTAGAAAGTAAGACCCCCTGTAGAAGTCTATTTCATAAAACAGAAAGGGCAAAAACCAAGACCCAGAAGTGGGGCTTATCCACCATCTTTACACTGGCAAATTACTGAGAGAATGAACAAAGGTTCATTCTAGCTTTGTGCTGTTTGTAGTTTGGATGGTGCTTCCATGGCTGTCCTTGTTTCCTTTTGTTTCCTCAAAAAATCAGATCAGCTGTTCACTTCCTGTCCAGTGTAAGTCATTGACTTGGCTGTGAATTTGAAACACTGATGCTTGAAGATGATGAGGAGTTGTGTAAGCAGAAAGAGGAAAACACAGGCAACTTGCCTTGATCTAATTGTGTTTATGATGCACCTTACTTTGATCTAAAGCCCCTTGTATGATGAGGAAGTTTTGCATAACTTCAAAAGGCTAGATTAAACTGAGCAAGCCAACATCAACTTTTATGCCTGTGAAAAGTTCAGTTCCTTGGCAATGTATTTGACTCTGCTGTCCCACCACTGTGTCTTCTCATTGATTTGAGGATAAAAGTCCTCATCCTTAATGGAGTTTACAATGTCCTACGTGGTTTGTGCTGGACCAATTTTCTACCATTTCTTACCTCCCTGACCTCCCATCTTACCTTCCTAGGATTAAATTAGAATGACATATCTTTCGAGTATTGAATATACTGTGCTCTTTCAATTATAAAACTTGCATACACACTAGTTTTAAAAAATTGTTATTTTCTCTGTATGAATTTTTTCCCTTCACTTCTCTGAATATCCATCTTAATCTATACTGTCAAGTCTAGGCCAGCTTCTTTACTTATATACCCTCAAAGTATTGTTTTCTTTACATCATTAGTCTTTGTAATATATACCTACTATTTGTCTATTTCCCCTTAAGTTCCATGAAGTAAAAATCTTTCTCTCAAGGGTATTATTATATCTATATTGCAGGAAAGTGGTAGATACTTGATATATATATATATATATATATATATATATATATATATATATATATATATCAGGTTGGATCAGATGGTTGACACGTTTTCCCTACTTATGCCTCAGTGGTCAAAAAGCCCTTCTCTAAATATGCAAGAATTTCTATTAGATCTATTGACTGCCTGGATGTTTCTGATCTTAATTCATTCAATGAAGCCCCTGTAGAATCAAAAGTGCCTTTGACATTTCATCTGGAAGAAATACAGTTTTCTAGCCAAGATTAATTTGAATTTGTATGTCTCTGAATGGTTAAGAGGAGCTGCAGGCTGCTAACTCTATAATACATAATGAATGAAAAATAGAAAAAAACAATGTTAAATTAATGATCCGTTTGGTTTTTAATTAGATCATATCTCAGAAGCTCATCTTTTCCTACTAGAATACCTTGGATTCAATATCATTTCATTCTACAAGCCTACTTATCATGGTCACAGGAATTTCGGGACATAGACAGTATTTCTTTCTTTGTCATGGTCACAGCTATCATCTTACTCATGAGGGCTTTCAAACCACGGGCTACCCAGTCCAGCAGTGTAAGGTATGTAAGTGAATTCATAGGAACTTAAGTTGTTTTCACATTTCTGCTCATGAGTAAATTTTGTAGTGGCAGAAATCAGAGTTGACATTTGTTTTATTATTTATATATAACTATCAATTATATGTGTATGTGGTTATAAATATTTGTATGCATGTATGTTTCACTCTTAGTTACTTTCTTCATCACCAAGACAATATACCCAATACCCAAAGTTAAGGGAGGAAAGGTTAATTTTGGATAACAGTTTATAGAAGTTTAAGACCATAATTGGCTGGCCCCAAGGCAGGGTGGGCACAGCAGAGGGGCATCATGGAGGAGAAAACAGTCCATGGCAAAGCAGGGCAGGCAGAAGACAGCAAGCAGCAAGTAAGCGACAAGTGATGGACCTCTTTCTGCCCCTAATATTTTAGGGACAGTCTACCTACCTTCAGAACAGGTAACATTCATTTTTTTTTTTTTGTATCGGGAATCAAACTCAGGACCTTGTACCCGGCAGGCACTTATGCCACTGAGCTATATCCCTGGCAACACTCACACCTTTAAACCTAGCACTGTACCATGAATCAATTCCAGCCTCACACATTCTAGATCCAGCCACTTCTGAAAGATCCTTATGACTACATAAGGCATTAGGGGGACATCTAGACACAACACATAACAATTTCTATACATACTTTTTAAAATAAAAAAAAAAACTGCTTAGTAATTTGACTCCAAGTCTATAACTTTCATTTTATAAGTGTTTAATTATTTTCATATGCAAATATTAAAACTCATATTTTATTAGCATTCTGGTAACACTTCACAAATACATGACAACCAAGATACATGTCAGCGACTACATTCTTACCCTTGCCCATCCCACAGATCATTTTTACATAGCATGGTGATTAAGAATGAAGAGTCTTGAGGTAGTTGCTTCAAGTTTAATTGCTAATTACTAGGTTTTGTGACACTGACCAAATGATTCTCAGCTTCTACATCTGTAAAGTTGGCATAACAAAAGCACCTACCTCACAATGTTACCTAGATGATTAAATAAGTCATTGTAAAATGCTTAGATAGGACCTATCACATATTAAATGCTATCCAAATATTTCTAATAAGTAAAAGATGAGAAGTTATAGAGACCCTAGAGATACTGGTCCACAGATATCTAAGCACTAGTGGAGGACTAAGTCACTGGTTGTGATCATTAATCATGATATGTCAACTTGATTGGATTAATAAATATTTGGGATTAATAAAGTACATCTCTGACTGGGTCTAAGTCAGACATGGAGGTGTGATCTTGGTTTCTAAGTATGGTCTCTTTTCCCTTCCATTCTGCTGCTGTTCCCCTGCTCTGCTTCTTGGGCACTATGAATGAAGTAGCTTTGTTCTGCCATGTTCTCCCACCATGACACTTTTCCCTTGGAGCTATTAACCATGGACTGAATCCCCTGAAACAGTGAACCAAATTAGAAGTCTCCTCCTCTAAGACATGAATGTTAGATGCTGTGCCCCAGTGGTGAGAAAGATGACTAATGCATACCCTGCTGACCTTCTGTAAGCCCAGGGCTTTCATCCTTGAATCATCTTAAGTACAGTCTTACAGCAAATTATAATACATTTGTATTTTGGGTCATGGGGTTCTTATTTTATCTGATTTTTTTGATGTGTAAATCACTACCTGTTTAATTTGGGGTGTTTTGCAACATTTCATTCTCTTTATAACTTCATTGAAATAGTAAAGGAGAGGGTGATCATTGTGTCCTTGTCATCAATGTTCAGGAAGCCAGGGACACACACGTTTTACTGATATCAGGCCTTACCCTGGTACTTGCCTTCAAATCCATCCATCAAATCTGGGCTGTGTAACTTTCATTTTCAGTGGAGAAAGCATTTTCTACCTTGGGCAATCATCAATGGCTCGAGCACATCAGAAGAAAACAGACTTTCTGGGAATGTCTGTGTTTTAATAATTAATCTTTAATTTTATCATTAATTTAAATTGGTGATGGTGAAGCGATAGTACACGTTTCTGTGTTTTTCTTTTAAAACAAAACATGGTAGTGTATGATGCATGTTTTCTTTTCTTATAATCTAGTATTCAGTCTTAATTGCAGTGTTGGCACTTTGCAATAAATGAGTTAGTTGTGGGTTGCAGTTTGGCATCTGGTCTCTAAAAGATTTGCCATCACTGACCTAAATGAATTCCTAGAACTTAGCTTCCCCTTCTTCATCATATATACCTCCTTAATACTCGCATATGGACAAGAAATCTAGACCCAAACATTAAAGAGCTGTGTGCAACATTCCATATCAGTTTTCTTGGTTTCATGAAAAAAAATCTATGGCTACAACTATTCTCTTTCAGATTCATCATCCATAAAATGAAGATAATAGTCCTTGCCCCATAGGATAGTTGTGAAAATCAGACTAATTATTACATGAACAGTGCTTAGCCGAGTGCCTAGGAAATATCTGTAAAATACTGACTGGTAGCATTTATATACAGCAAAGTTAGGCTTGGGGGGCATAGATCTCAGAATAAGGATTCCTTCATCAACAGCTTCTTATATTTTAAACTTGCTGTATATGTGTTGTTTAACTAGGTTGTAGTATTAAAAAAAAAGAAGCTGATTTTATTTCTGTCAATGGAAATAGAGATGTACCAGAAAGTGTGCTACTAGATATATAGACACGGGGGCAGTTAAGCGCTAGGCAAAACTCAGCTACATCCACTGCATGCATTTTCTCATCTTGGTTTCAAAGTTCATTGTAGAACAACATGCGAATGCTTTCATGAGATACCTTTGCTGCTTTATAAACGGGTACACCACTTAGGTGACTTTTCATTGTCTAACACTCAGTCGCTAAGAAACTTTAAAACCTCTGGTGTTCAGTCTGACTTTAACTGCAGAGAGCTGTTCACACAGAAACAGTTTTACACAAAATGTCTTGCCTGTTCAGGAGTCGAAGGACTGGCCGTTTAATTGATAAGCCATTTGCTAGATACATAATACTTGTGTTGGAGAGCAACTCTGACAGTTGCCAAGTCTTCTGCAAAAGTTTCAGAATCAATTGAACTGAAACCATTCTGAGAGATTTCAAGGCAAGCATCACTAGCTGCAGTAAAGAGGCTGCACAGAGACAACACTGGAACTGCGGGGGGAAATCCAATTTCACATATTTGTTGTGTTCATTAAACTAGTTCATTATGAACACAAACGTCTTCAATTATACATGATAAAAATGAACTACAATATATACTAATGACCACTTTAACCTATATAAATATTCAATTAATCAGTTAGAAAGTAATTCTGGGAGAAATTTGGTGGTGCCGAGCTGATGATACAGGGCATAATTAACTGATGACCACAATGTTAGTTGTCTTTCAGCTACACAGCAGGGGAGCTACCTTTTCCTCTGCTACCTATGGGGGTCACTATTTCACTGAGATATTCTCAGATGCCTGCACTGGCTCAGGTGCTGGACGTTGCATGAGGAGCGTCACAGTCATGTTCTCTGCCAGCAGGAAACAACATTCTGGGGGCAGGGGAAAACAATAAAGAGATCTATTGCATAACATGGTGGCTACAGTTAACAATGTGTTTCTTACTGGAAAATTTCTCAGAGTAGTTTTTAAGTTTCCTTACCACAAAAAAACTATGTAAAGTAACACTGTATTAATTAGCTAGGATCAGACATTCTACAATATCCCTATAGATCAAAATATTACTTTGTACACCACAAACATATACAGTTTAGATTATTCAGTTAAACATAAATTATATAAATAAGTGCAATATTTAATCACTATACAATGCACAATGCACGAATTGTTGATTACATCCTTTCTTCATAATATTTATTTGGCTCCTACTTACCATTTCTCCTGGAATGCCTTTCTCTCATCTGATACCTTGCTCATATTTGATGCTCAATGAATTGATACATCTACATAAAGCCTTCCCCATCTTCCTGGTCAGGGCACTTCCCATTCCCAAGTTATAGCTCCAATAGCACTCACCTTGGCCTTCTTAGAAGAATAGTCAGTGTGCCATAATACTTGCTTTGAAAAGGCAAATGCATTCCAAGAGGATCAATACATTAGAAAACAATTTGTTGTAACATCAAGTTCATGTTTGCAAATGTGTGACTTCTTCCACAGAACACACTAGACAAACACAGCAAGCTTCACCCAACTGAACCAAGCTGTGCAAAGATGCTCAGATGCCCATGCTTCAAATACCTGCCAGTTATTTCCTACCATTCACAATAAATTACAAACAGCAGTCCCCTGGCATTTTCTTCCATGGAGAAAGCTCAAGTGATTGTTAAAAGGTAAAATACCATATTGACTATAGTATTGCATACTGCTTCACCTTATAATGTGCTTTATATCTTGCCACTATTTTTATTTGTATCATTAATGATGCCTTTGAGTATTATATCACTAACACAAATCTCCCCATAAATCCTCATTGCACACTTTTGCACAGCGTGGCAATTCTTTAATGGCATGTATATCATATCATGATATAACTGACTAGACAATAAACATGACATGATTAAATTTTGGTTAGTGGAAAAAGTTCTTTACTAGAAGCAAGGATTACATATGATAAATATCAGCAATGCTTCAAAAAAAAGATACCGTTCATAGTCCATTGGTAGTAGAATTTTTTCTATTGGGTTGTTTCTGCACTACTAAAGCAAAAATAGCACTACCTGTGTTAGAAGATAGTCACTGAGGCCAAATGAAATGATCACAATAAAAGATACAGAATAGCAAATGCCTGGCAAGTGTGAGGTCATGCATTTGAGTCCCAGCAATATATAAAAATAAATATAAATATAAATACAACATGTACCAACCAGTCAATGAAACATTTTAATATCATTGACTTATTGACTATAATGTAAAATGACTTGCTTTCTACTGTATTCTTTTTTATATAATCTTAATATTTCTTAAAGTAATTGTCTTTCTTATAGAATCACGGAGTAGCAACCTGTTCAAAGGGAAAAATCTTATTAAGGCTTCTATTTTGTTTGAAAATATACTCAAACCCCTATTTCATCTATCAATGACTGTTTCATGAGAAATAACCAGTTTTGTGTGTTCTCAAGTGACAGTTGAAAATTGGGACAAGAATGCTTTACTGGAGTCTTTAGGTGGGATGGGAGAAGTTTTGTAATTCTTATAACATTCCCAAGTCTGTATAATAAAAATGAAAAATGTGTCTGTGTTGTCACAGGAAAGCGGAAGGGTATATTCTTATCTGACAGATGTTTGAAATATTCATGTGACTGAATTGAAATGAAAAGTTCCTGGCAGCAAAGACCAGTGTTTTTGTCTTTATCGCCTGTGCCCCTTGCTTACTAATTAAAGAGACCATATTTTGAGAAATTAATAATGCCACAGGGCTCAGAATGGAACAGAACATTTGCAGTTAGACTTCCCTCAGGCATCTGGAAGATCAAGATACTGAAGACTGTTTCTTGGGGATGAAGCAGTGTGCAATGATTGAGTAACGGTGACAAACCTATGGCATGCATGTTACTTGTTTTTAAGACAGAAGATGTTAATATATGAGTTGCTTTTTCTAACCTAAAACTTTAGTCTTCAGGTTTAATTGCAGTTTTGGCACTTTGCAATAAACAAGCATGTTTGGGGTTGCACTTGTCTCTTAAAAGTTAACCACAGGGGCTGGGGATTTAGCTCAGTGGCATAAGCGCCTGCGCTCATGAGGTGCAAGGTCGTGAATTCGAGCCCCACAAAAGTTCACCATCACGACCATAGAAGGATCCAGTACATAATCTGGTAAATAACTTTTGAGTTTTTTTTCTATTGCACATTATACTAGGAATATAAAGGAAAAATATTTTTATTTGAACCAATTTCAGATTTTAGCTTTGGATGGCTGGTGGGTGACTTTGGGCGTATTCTGGTCAGTTAGAGTCTAGATTCACATTCAAACACTTGTTGCTGGATTGTGTAATATAAAATCCCACCAGGGTCTCATAGAGGCTTTCTTGTTGGTTAGAAAATGAAAGCAAATCATGTTTGAAAAGTAATTGGTGCAGAGCCTGGCATAGGAGTATTGGTCAGCGGATGCTGACATTATTACACAGGCTCAGCTTCTGCAATAATTTTCATACCATTGTCTTTGGATCTCTTGCCTTCTAGTAGGTGGTCTGGTTAAAAAGGTACCACCAAGTAGTCTAGGATAGGCATCCAGTCATCATTTTAAAAATAATGTAGAAAACCAGATGACTGTTACACAAGACCTAGTTTTACATGTGTTGCTTTTCTTATTTAATATCCTCAGCTGGACCTAATAGTAAGTGTCTACACAATGGAATACACAATGTGTATACACATAGAATTGCCTATTTGGATGGCTTTAATGCAAGTGCTCCAGGTAAATGCAAATCAGTTTTTGGAGCATGAGATAAGTGATCCTGTTCATGCTTGAAATCACATACACCTTGGTATTTTGTTCTCCTGACCCAAAACGATGCTGTGGCTATTCCTATATATTATAATTAGAGAGATGCTGTTATTCCACTTGACTACATCTTTGAAAGTTTACTTTTGCCCTCCCATGCCACTCTACCAAGCTGCAGGCAATCTTGATGGTGAAGTCTTCCAGAAAAGCCACTGCTGATTTTATTGGATGTGTATTAGCACAGTCCAAACACACACACACACACACACACACACACACACACACCCTCTCTCTCATCACCCCTTCTGATCCCTCAATTTTGATTTCACAACTTTTTCTCTTGCAATTGTAAGGTTTGAGTATTATTCACTTATACTCCCACAATTTGTGTTACCTAAATGGTTTATTTACCACTCTTGCAGGCTTGGGAGTTCAAAAATTGTTGGGCCTCTGCCTTCAGTGATTTAGCATACACAGTCAAGGCATTCTCCTCATAGGTGGCCTGGAGAGACAGATTATGCCAGTTACCTTTAAATCTCCAACCCATATTCATCCATATTGAACCTAACAGCCTTTTTATAGGAGGCTGTGTTTGATTCTGCCTCATAATGTGAAAATGCTGGCTTGTACCTCACTGGGAAATATCTTGAGTGTGGTATAATGATGTTCCATATTACTCTGCAAATCGCCTTATGGGTAAATAAAGTAATACAATATAAACTGAAAGAATTTAGTTTTTAAAGATCCAGTTAAATATCCCACAATTATAAGTGAAATCCTGTCAAAGCCTGTCAACTATTAAAGTCCCCATTATAGTTCTAATAAATATAAAAACAAAATATTCAAATGAAAATATTGGTGTCACATTAAGGATTTAAATATGAAACACCCTTAGCATTCTTAGGACTATTCAGTATATTTTAAATTGGACTTGTAAAGTTTTCATCAAAACAAGATGAGAGCCTAGAAGTCACTGACAAAGAGGACAGTTATCAGACTTTCATGAAAATAGTATATTCTTATCTCAGTTTTGAAAATCATTGACACTGGCTTCCTGATGAATTTTGACAGTTTTGAATATTGCAATCATCCCAGCTTTCTCCTACCTCTAATTAGCTCAGGCTGGTAATTTTAGCTGATCATTCTCTGTCTCTCCCACACTGCCCTTAGCTCCTTCCCTTGCACTAGTATGCTCTTTTACCTGTGTACAAACTTACCTCCCTGCATTTCCATTTCTGCCTGTGTGGATGGAGGAAGAACCCCTACTTCTGACCTGCCTACGTAGTTTATGTGGGACCCATTAGCCAGTGTGCCCTGGGTCAGTTACTTCTGTGTCTGTAACTCTGCCTCACTGCATTGCCTCTGCAGGGGTGACTCCTTCACGGCGCAACAATTTAAGTCTAAAAAAGGGCAAATATTTTACATGAGACTTCTCAGGAACTCCCAGACAAGCAGTCTCTTAAGTTTGTGCCCCTAAGTTGAACACTGAGAATCCTGCAGTTGGGCAGAGAAACGCCTTCCTCCTGGTAAGACAGGCGCAGTGAGAGGGAGTGAGTCCTGCCCAGGAAGGGGGAGGATGGCTCATGGTTTTCTCCTGTCTTCGGAAAAATCTGTTTCCCTGCGCTTTTGTTTCCAAAGTGTTGGATTAGAAACCTAAAAATATCCGGGAGCCACTCCCTGGTCTTATTCTTGAGGGCCTCAGGTCTGATTGCTATTGTCACTTGCTCTGAAGGTACCCTCCAAACTTTCTTAGATCCCTTACAGGGTTTGAGAGGCAGTTAGTTTCCAGGTCTCATTCATCTAAAAACAAAGCAAAGCAAAACAAAACACTCTATGTTGATGGCAGGAGCATCAGAACTCTGGCTTTCCTGCTTACTCACTTCTTACCACAGAGGAGGTGAAGATAAAAGTCCTCACCCAGCCCCAAGAACTCTGCGAATCACCTCTTTGCCTTTTCTCATTGTCACCACATTCCTCCAAAAAGCCCCGCCCTTTCCCTCCTCAGGGCCGATCTACAGGATGTCCCCCTGTCCCGGTCTGGCTTTCCCCTGTTTCCTCCCATCTGTCTTTTTGCCTGCATTTTATGGATCACAGTTCGTGACTGTACACTCAGGATGTATTTCTTTGATGAGTGTCTCCTCATAAAACGCTGAATTCCAGAAGCAGAAACTCTATAGTCTGCCTCAGTGCATAGCTCCTAAGTGCACAGTAAGTGCTCAATTCGCTGTAGCTGAACAAATGAGTGGACATGGTAGGGAGCACGCACGCTGCGGCCCAGAGCAGTGAAAGACGCTATGCCTGCTGGCGCCGAAGCGGCAGGGATGGAGGCGCATGTGGGTTCACTGTAGCACCTCAAGAATCTTGTTTACTGGGGCCCAGCACTTACAGAACTAGACAAGAAAGAATGTGTAACAAAGACAGAACCAGCCTGTTTGGCGAGGGCCCAGGGATTGGCTCAGGGGTTTAAGCGCCTGCCTGACAAGCACGACATCCTGAGTTTGATCCCTGGTATCAAAAAAAAAAAAAAAAAAAAGTTTGGTGAGAGCCAAGAAGGGAGAGAAAATTGATAAGTGAAAACAAATCAAAGGCAGGGACTGTAGTCAATAAGAAGGTCCTCATTCAGTTCTAAATTTATGCCAAAATCAAAGTCATTCATCCCTTTTGTCTTGCACGTCACCTCCATCAAATCTTGGCTTACCCTGCTCTCTTCTGCCATAGGGCCTTTGCCTATGTTTCCCTCTTTCCCTGGAGCAGTGGTGGAGAAACTATGGCTACCTCCTACCTTATCTTCTATCATCCTTCAGATTTCCACTTAGGTTTAATCTTTTAAACTAGTATTTTTCTAACCAAAATGAGGTAATACTGTTCTAGTGCACATTCTCAAAGTAAATATCACCATTTATCTGGGAGTGTGTGCGTGCGTGTGTGTGTGTGTGTGTGCGCGTCTGCGTGTGTGTGTGTGTGTGTGTGTCTGAGGGAGGAGAGAGGCAGGGGAAGGGAGACAGAGGATTTGGTATGTATTTCCTCACTGGGAAGCACATCTGTTTATTTCAGCATTGTACGCCTGTGTCTACTACTATGGGTGGCAAACAAACTAACATAATTGACAGTCAAAGAAGGAAGTCTTGTGCACAGAAGGAAAGCATCCCTTTCAAGCCATTAGCTTCATCCCTTACCATATCTCAGATAGAAAATCAGAAAGTAGCTGATGAGAAGATTAAAAAGAGCCAGAGGCTCCCTATCCTGAGCCAAAGCCTAGGGAGTGGACTCTGCCCTGGGGTGGCCACCTACCTTTTCAATCCCTTCTACATATTCACTAGACAATAAAGCACAGTCATCAGTAATGACTTCCATAGACCTCTGCAGCAGCAATGAAAACCCAGCAACCCTGTCTTTGGGAAGATGGGAGCTTGTCTTTGAAAAAGCTTGGGCTAACACCCAGGTTAACACCTAATTGTCTCCTTGCAATAGAAAAATGGAATGGTTGCCATGGCAACTCAGTAACTTTAGGCTTTTTTTAAATATAAAGCTACTGACTTTAACTCATCTAAGACATTACATGGATTTTGCTTTTGCCATTGTGATTCCTCTTGAAGTATTTTGGAACCAATAATAAACCCTTTCTTCTTTATAAAGTTTGAAAGAGATCATAAAATGATTAACTGATAAGCATATGAATAAATGACACTCTCTCTACAATCCACAAGTATAAAGTGCTTATAATTAAGAAAAACCTGGTTGCACAGTTTGGAACCATAAAGTGTTACTCCATGTTCATTTGAACCCAGGACTAACAAAAAATTATTCTTTAATAATGGCAGTTCCATTTTATTTTATACTTTATGTCTACTTTGTTATCCAGGTGGCTAATGTTAGTTGTAAAATATTTCTAGACTCTGTTCCCTCCTGTCCGCACTGGCCCCAACCTAGTCTTAAATATTGTCAACCAGTTAATATTCCTGGCTTACGGAGAACAGCGGGTATCATTCAGGAGTCCCCAGGTGTTAACGCTGCTGCTCCACTACCTCTTCCTCCTACACCGCCTTGTCCTCCTTGTGCTCTTCACTTCATTCTCAGGGTCCTACAGTAGCTTTTCAACAGGCTTCACTAACTCCTGTGCAGCTTCCCTTGAAGAAATTCTGCACAGTCACCAGAGTAATCTTCATAAATCCTGCAAATCATGCCATGGGGTCTCCTGCATGGTACCTTGCAATGACTTCCCTTTGCCCTGCAACATCTGCTCAGCCTGTATTTCGACTTCCTGTCAGTTTCTCCTGAATATAATTTATGTCTGGCTTTCTTGGGGGCTTCAAGCTCATTTCTAGCAAAGGATCTTAACACATACCATTCTCTGCTTAGTATTTTTTTTCTGAGCATAAACTTTAGCTAACTTGTAACTCAGCTTTCACATTTAATCTCCATTTTCTTTCAGTAGACTTGATGACCAACCTCATAACAGTTCACTAACTTGAATTTTCCCCTCCTGTGATGCTTTCTTATAGGAGCCTATTCTACTCACAGGATATACTACAGTCAGTGATTATTACTGTAGTTATGAGCTCTTTATCTCAACTTCTACCCTCCTAGAAAAAAATAGCTTTATGATTGCAGGGTTTTACCTGTCAATAAGAAATATTTCAATAATATTTTTAAACAAATAAAGGATAGACATTTTTAAAAAGAATGTTAACATCTTAATGAGTAAAATTAACTCTCTAAAATATAAATGTTGAGTAGGTTTTGATTCTTAAAGTGAATATGGTTAGGAGTATATCAATTCAAAATCTTGTTTCCAGAAAGGTTATGTAATCTACACAGGAACATTCGTCAGCAGAAAAGCCAAGAGGAAAGCTGAGGCCTTTTGTCTCTAAAGTTTGTTCTACCACACAGATACTCACTTTCAACTAAAAAGACTACTTAATAGAAGAGTAGATTACAGACCTATTTAATTCTTGATTCTCTGAAGCCTTAATTACCAGTGATTAGAAAAAATAAATAGCTCTAAGTATTTCTCAAAGGAGTTGATAGAAAATTCTATGACTTTATCATTGATTGCATATTTGTGTGCATTTTATATTGAAGCCCATATTCCCTAGTATGAAACATGAGCAAACAGCCCTTTAATGAAGTTGAAATTGTGTCTGATTTCCTTGGCAAACCTACATTCATGTCAAAAAGATGCAGTTTTGCTGCATTTCCACCCACCTGTGTCCACACACCCAGGTACATGCTCCAAATGATAAAAAGGTGTGTTCAAACAGGCAGAATTTAAGTTACACAAACGGAATGTAAATATTATCTGAGCATGAGCAAGTTGCACTGTCTGAAGGTTTTGCTCACATGGGACTATGGCACGGAACAAGATTATGTTGAAAATGTCAAGGATAGACCAAGGAAAGCAGACACAGAGGGGGAGAGGGAAATCTACATTTCATCAGGAATGTAACTGGAAATTCTTTGAGTTTCAAGTCAGCATGGTGTCCTGGCATTTTCAGTATTTTCTTTATGTAGTGGAATAAGACCTCTTTCCTTTCCATCTATTTTATACCTCTTTAGATTATAGATGAAAAAGAATAAAAATAGAAGTTGGCGTTTCTGAAGAAGAGGCTCTAATCACTGTAAGGCACACAACAGTAATGCTACAGGCAGCCCCAGCCCTGCAGCGGGGAAGGCTTAGTGTCTTCCGGTTGTACAGAATGGATCCAGATCATGGAATACCTTTTGCTTGGGAAGGTGACAAAAAGCTGGTGGCCAAGGGAATGTGAGCCGAGGGAACTGGAGAGGGGATCAAAGGGGATTTACTCCCCAATGGCAACGAGAGGCAGTCTTTGGTGTGTCCCCAAATTAAAAAAGACGTACTGTGAAGGAGTAAGAGGGATGAGTCGAGCAAGAAATGAATACCAGCCTCTCTCAGAAAGGGCAGATTCAGCCTGAACCCAAAGCTGGGGTGTATTCTTAAAGAACCGACCATTCTACATATCTTTCTGAATTCAGGCAAGATTGGTTGTATAATTACGCTTATGTGTCGCTGGACAATGTGGTGCATACTCGCAATCCCAGGAGGCTGAGGGGAAGTGTTCCTGTGAGTTTGAGGCCAGCTTGAACTACATAGTAAACCCTATCTCAAACAAACAAACAAACAAACAGCACTAAGTATAGGCTGTTTAATAATGAACTATGCTACCTGTGCTTTCCATTAAGCTCTATATAGTGCAGGCTCTGTACGCATTAGAGATATTTATGGGACAAGCTCCGCTTGACTTTGTGTCAGAACAGTGATACCCATGTACACATTAAGACTTAGGGTTAACGGATGTATTCACAGTGTACATATGAAGCCGTGGATCCCGGAATTACAAAACCTGAGTTAAAGCATCTGCTCTTTGATATCCATGGGAACGGTTGTTTTCAAACTCTTTCATGCCAATGACTTCTCTTACTTTGACTCTCAGAAACACATCTTTTCCTTGTCAAGCTACCAACATTTGTTTTCTTTTTGATAAAATCCAAAGTCTCTGTATTATGCCACAGATTAAGGAAAGTCAACCCACGTTTTGAGGAAAATTAGAATTGTGAAACAATGTACTGTGCTTTATAAACACTTATGCATGCATGATTGTTAAAAATTATTAACAGTATACAAAGGAAGCCCCACCGAGAGTGATGTGTTTTCTATGTGGGGCTATAGCTTCCAGAGGCTTCTACACTCAGAACTTGTTCCACAGACTGGAGAGGTCAAGAGCTTTGGCCTTAAGAACTGTGTGGGTTGAAGGAACTCACTTTGCCTAAGGCTGAGCCTTCTTCTCTGGGTGTCTCTAGATAAACTCTGGCAGCTGTTGAAATATACAGACTCGGGGCTGAGGATTTAGCTCAGTGGCATAAGCGCCGGCCTGGCAAGTGCTAGGTCATGAGTTCAATCACCGGTACAAAAAAAAAAAAAAAAAAAGAGAGAGAAATATAAAAACTCAGCCCTGGTCTAACTGTAGGCAACCTGAAAAACTCCAGAAGGGGCATTTGCTGAGCCGTGCCTAAGTTGCTATCATACCCCAACTTCTCCATCCACACGAACCCCTTCTTCCCACTGGGGTGGACACCAAAGGCACCAAAGTCACTTTCCTATGTCTGTACTTCCCGGAAGCCCAATCTAACGCAGTACTATTTAGAACACTCATGCACATTTAAGTTCCAGGTAAAATCTTGAATTCTCTAACTATATTTTATTTCATAACTCCCTCTCCTGCTCTTACTTCAAAGATCAACTGAGAACTCTGTAATATTTATTTATAGCAGAAAAAGTGCCACATATCTTAGATAAGACACATTCTCTCCCTAACACTTATTTCTTCATACCTGTGACTCTGGATGGAAGTATCAGAGTTTGATTACTCATCTGTTGATGCATATTGGCTTCGTTTCCAGTTTGAGTGATTAATATTATGAATATTTATGAATAGCTTAGTATGAACATATTTATGAGAAACTATAATAGTTCAATACATGTAATAATCAAATCAGGAAAATTAGTTTTCCATCTCCTAAAACATTTACTTTTTAGGGGTTGGAAACTTTGAGAACCTTTAGTTTTTTATAAAACATATAAAAAACTCTATAAACTATAGTGATTCTACTGTGCTGTAGAACATTAAAGCTTATTTTTCCTATGAACTGTTTTAACTTCTTTGAGCAATATTTTATTGTTTCTCAAAGCATTTGACTCTTTGAAGATCCCAATAGCTCCCCAAATACCTCACATTCTGGACTTGTCTGTTTTAACTCAATTCAAGGGAGATGTGTGCTAAGAATACTCTCCTGTGCTCCTACAGGCACCTGCGTGTACTGGCTCAGGAGGCCCGGATGTCAGGCTGCCCCTGGGAAGCTCAGCTTGACCAGGTAGCTAAAACCGTAGCTGCCGGATCTCACCATTATAAAGCTGCAGTTTACCTTGTGAATTGGAAGGGGCCTAGAGGCAATCAAAATAGAAAACAACATTTTGAAAAGGTAAAGTATAATTTTTTTTTTTAGTCAATATTCTTTCTTGACAAGCAGAGCTCCAATTTTTAGGCCAGATTAGGACACAGATCCGCCACTTCCTCCCCCTTGCTCTGTTGGAATAACAGGGAGGAAAGGAGTGCCTGTCCACTCCTGGTACCTGACACCCAAAGACCACACGGATTCATGGTGAGAGTAGCCTGGGGGACACCTAGCATGAGCTCCCAGGGGATTAAGATGCAGAAACAAATTCCTCACTCTTTTGGAAACACTTTTCACAGTGTGGACAACATAAGTTTTATTCCTATCTCAGGGAACTCTTATCTCCATGGAACCAGGAAGGTTTTGATCAATTTTATAGACTTCTAAGCTATGAAGCAATCTATTTTATAGGCCTTCAATCAACATTAAACAAAAACAGGTGTTTCACTTACATAATAAAATGTACTACCTGGAAACAGATGGGACTTCCAATAGGTGATCACTTTCTTTCCAGACAGGACGTATTTTGTACCCTGTGAGGAAAATTCATATCTTTTGAGATTTTACTGTGTGTCAGGTTTGGTGCTATGAGACGTTACATATGTGATTGCTTTAAAATCATCTTCCTGTTATTCAAGTCATAAAATATGCTTTTAAATGGATACTGAGCCCTCTGCTTTAATCCACTGGGTGCCACTTCCCTTCAATACCTCATCTCCCATTGTGGTAAAGTTTATTTCTATAAAATAATGTCTTCCACCTTGCAGCCATCAAGGGTACTATATTATGTATTGTTCCTTCATTCCTTTATGTCCATGAAAACCTGAGCAGAAAAGTGTGCTGGAAATAAGAAGCAGCAATATTCATTTTTGCTCATGGAGAAAATTTCCAAGATTGAGCAAGTTGCAGCTAATATTCATCCCGCATGACTTACATCAGAGCAGATCTTGAAGGGTGACAGTAGGATAGAAATACGAGCAATTCAAAGAAAAGAGTATTCAATTCCTGAGTAGAGAAATAAGAATTGTTCTTACCATTTAAAATAAAAAGTTTGGTTTGTAGAAATCTTAAAATATTTGCTAAAAATGTAAAGCAATCTGTGGTGCCCAAACTCAACATTTTCTTGATGAAAAGCATCTGTGTTAACCTTCCAAGAACTCTTATGGTGTATCTTTTCACACATTAAAAAAATTGAGAAAGTTAAAATCTGAAAGGCATGTAACCTAAAATACAAGGGAAAGCCTTGAAAGAGTTGGAAGATTCAAGCTGAATAAATAAAGTATTTTATAGTAATTTTTGATGGTTTTGTTTAATTTGGGCTAGCTATTTTGTATTCTACATTATAAGCAATAATAGAGACTTTCCTAGAATACATTATTGCTATTTACAGAACCCCTTTACCCCTCAAAATTCCCTTTGATGTGTGTAGGAACATTTTTTGCAGAGGACATCATTTATTTGCTATATATCAGTTGTGTCTCTAAAAATGACTGTGGATCAATTTCACTGGGTTTCATAACCCTGCTGCTGGAAATTCTTGCCGCAGCTAGCTTTCATTAAATGTCACAGATTGAATGAATTGGCTAGATAAGATGAAGCAAGCTGCAATTATTGCCAACTTCTATCTAGACAAAAAGCTACCAAACATTGGTAAAACCGTGTGGTTCCAGCTTCACACACTGAAATGTTATCCTCTCTCAGTGCTTTAGAATATTCGCTACTCAAAAGATATATTGGGAGCATTTATTTGAGATCTTAATGCTGCGTTCTCTAAATGTATTAGAAATTTACTGAACTTGGTTTATAAAATTCACTATGAGATCAAGCAAGATCAGACGCCTCAAACACTCATCTGGAATTTACACTGTGTTTCAGTGGGTGTGTACACACATACCACGTCCTTCCTTCAAGCAGTCACAGGAACGCCTTTTGATGTATAAGCTGGGAGTCACAGAGAAACATATCACAAACAGCATTCTTCATTCCTGTTGGTTTTGGCTCAGAAATCACTCTGTGGGCAGCAGAGCAGTGGAGATGGCACACCTGGAGCAGAGTGTTCTCCAAGCCTGCCTTCCTTGGCGGCTCCATGCACCCTGATTCCTGTGCCTAACTGCCCAGTTCATATACTGCGGTCAGGACTTCTACTCTCATCGCCTAAGACTGCGCTTCCAGTACTAGCTCAATGTCAAGTTTGCTTACTCTTCTTGGGCAGAAGAAGGGTTTTCATCTATTATTACTGAGATTTAAGAGGTATCTGTCTTCCCTTCAGCCACCACTACACTGCCTCAGCTAAATGTGTGAAGTGTATGTCACTCATTCTGAAAACTAGATTCCTTATGTTAATGACTAGTAAAGTGGTGGACACTTATTAAATGTTTGTTTGAGACAGACAGGTGGATTCTTATCTTTTTCTTTTTGCCTTATTTCTCAATTCTGTTGTTTATTAATACTAATTAAGGCCACATGAAACCCTTTCTCCTCTTCCAAAAGCATGTTCTAAACAATTTAGTACTTTGCTATGGACTAGGCTGAGTAAATGCACAACTTATGAGCATCACAAATGAACCCTGTCCAAATGTTTATATCTGGGTTCAATTTTGACTGTTTTATGTATTTTTTAAAAATTCTCCATGTGGGGCTGGGGATTTAGCTCACTGACATAAGTGCCTGCCTTGCAAGCACGTGGTCTCAATACCGATTAAAAAAAAAATTCTCCATATGGAACCATAGTGTATCAGAAGGGCAAACTCCAGAAGATGACTACCAAGACCACCACTCCAATCAGAGCATTTTGGAGATTCCCCTACTCTGGGCATCATTCTTATTGAAGTATGTAGGAAGAAGAGAAGATAGACTTTGCTTTCCTAACCACAAAACTGCCCCACCTTTGGTATTCATTATTTGGTTAGCCAAATTAGATCATATAAAAACATTGTAGATTTTCCTCGTTTGATTTCAAAATGTCTTTATACTTCACTCAAAGTAAATCCTCAAGTTTTCAGTGGCATAAATGTTGACATAGCAATAGGCAGTGTAAATTCACTTCCCTGCTCGATTTCTAGGAAATCATGTGCATTTGGGTGATCTAACACTTTGGTTGAAAGGGACATCTACTATTCTAAGGCACAGTCTAAAAGCGCCAATTATTTCATTTGTTTTTCTTCGACCTCTTCTTGACCTTTTTTTAAAAAAATGCTTCACTTTTCAAATGATATTCCTAAAGTAGGCGGTAATTTACACTCTTATGCGGAGGCATCAAATAGGTTGACTCAGATATAAATGAATGTCACTGTTCAGAGTGATGGAGTTTAACCTCCCTGCTGTGAGTACACAGAATGCTTTATATTGGTTTTTCTCTGTCTGCCACCATGTACCTTATATGTTCCATTTCATATGTTCTAAAAATACACACTTAATAGTATAGGTACATATACACTCAAGACATATACTAAAAGGAATATTAATTTATGGATGAAATAAAAGCAAGATCTATAGTAAAGATACTAGAGAACCAGCAAACAATACCTCTTCAGGTGGTTGTCATACACTCAGCAGAATCTTAGGTGATTTTCCTTTATTCTAACTTCTCATCATCTAAAATAACATTAGCATTCTTATATTATGGGTTGTAAGTAGAGGTTCTTTCTATGCTGGGAATAGTGTGGTGGCAGGACCCAGATCTGACTTATGCATGGCTCCCTTGTAAAGCATGATGAAAATGAATGCATGTGTGTTTTATTTTTTCCACATGTCCATGATTTTTAAAGAGGGCAAAAGCAAGCAGATTTCTATGCAGGATGAGATGTTTTCTCTTCAGTTAGAAGATATGTGGTGCTTTGGGAAAGACACAAGTTCATTTGTGATTTCTTTCTTGTACTACAATTCTCAGTCTCTAACAGCCATGACAATTGAAAATCAACATGAGGTGATAATAAGGGAGAAATCTCACTCTTAGCTCCAACTAATGGGCACTGTCTGCTTTCAGTGGGATCCTTAGGGCATAAAAGTGTTTTTTCAAACCCAGAAGCGATTTGGAGGTTGGCAAGTTTAGTGTATGGAATTGTGTGCAATTTAAAGGCTATTTACCTGAATCTTTGAAAGTTACAGTGTTGAACAAAGGATCTTTGCCAATATAATCAAATGTTTTGGTTTTCACTGAGATTTCTGAGGCTGACTTCATACAGCTAATCCTGAACAGATTCTCCTTCCTTCCCAAAGAATAGAGCCGTGTGCTTCCTCTTCCCTGAAGAGTTCAGCCAGGCTGCTGGGACCTTCTTCACCATGGCCTGACCTGATTTCTCCAGGGTGTCCTTTTATGGATTGCTTTTTCTCTTTTTACTTAACCCAAGCTCACTCTGTAGAACCAGTTTCTCTCTCACTCTATTTTACTTTCTTAAAAAATTGGCTATTGCTTTATGCTAAAAAAAAAAAATTCAGGGAGTTTAAACCTTTAGCTGGACAACATTATTCCAGTGGCCAATACAGGGCACACTGTGATGCTGAGTAGCAACAAGCCTGCACATCACAGCAAATGATGTGCCTGTTACCAGCATTTGCCCACATAGTCATTCCAAGATCAACCTGATCACACTGCATCGGTTCAATTGGGAAGAAACTTTCTGATTTGCATTGATAGAGGGCACTGAATGCCATGTCTTTTCCTTCCTAGGCTTCATCCCTCTCTGTAACAAGAAAGAGTTTGGCCACAGTAAGGTTCTTGAATCCGACATTCATAAAAGTCATTAAAACAGAATGGAATTTTACTTATAACCAGTTTTTTGTTCATTGTTTTGTAGTGAGGGTGGAATTTTGCATTTTTAATGATTCCTACCATTTCTTGACCAGTAAGTCTTGAATCCCATTTTGAAAGAAGCTGGCCTGGACTCTAGCTCTGAGATTTCTTCTTAATTTGATACTCTGTGAAGAAATCTGAGGGACTTTGGCATGTTACTTAGGTCTTCCTGCAAATTGCTAAAGAACCTAGCAAATGGTAGGTTTAGTAAGTGGTCAACAAACACAGACTAGAAGAAATAATTGATGGTCACTTCCCTTGAGTCAAGAGAGCTCTTTCAGGAAATCATTCCTAAAATGTTCAGAAAATAAAAGCAATTTCTTGTCAGTTAACTTCCTGCTTTCCATTAAGTATGATCTGATTTTTCTCCCCCTGCTTTAGACTCTATGGTGGCTGTAGCATGCATAAGCTAGTTAATTTCTTTAAGCCTCAGTTTCCTCACTATAAAATGAGTGTAAAAATAGCACTCATAAGATGATTGACTGTGAGATAATTGAAATACACAGATTAAACGTTAAATATATTGTGTAACATTTAGAAAATGATCAATGAATAACTGCTATTGTTCTTAATGTGATTATTGTTTTGGGGCCTGACAACCACTGTCTCCCCTTAGGGATAACAGACTGCTTTCACACTGCTGCCTATGCCCCTCTGCGAGGATTCCAGCTAGGACAGAGGTGGGCCAGCTTGGTCTGCAGAGAGCACAGCCTGTGATACTTGGGAAGGCACAAAGCCTCACCGTGGCCAGGGCTTAATGGAGGATGCTGCCGCTCTGGATGTGAGAGGTTTAGAACTCTGTCGAAGCTTTGAGAAGTTTGAGAAAATATAAGAGGGATTCATTATAGAAGCTGAATGAACAGTATAGGTCATCCCACTTTGGGGAATTTTGCAAACATTTTCCTGTTGTTCTGCCTCAAATTTAAGTATAGACCTCATTTAAGTCTTTGCCAATACAGCAAAGAAAATTTATTCTTCTGGTGAAATTTTACTACCACTTTACCTATTTTCTTTGAAATAACCTGCCATGGGCAACTTTGTGGTTGAAGGGCTACAATCAGACATAACTGGGCTTTTCTTGAGCCAAACTCTTGGTTAGGTCCTAGCGCTGTAACTAGGGATAACAGATGCCATGGTTAATGGGGTCCACAGATAACTTTACTGACTTCCCGTTATGCTGTAAGAGGAAATAAGATCATGAGAGGTGAGACAAGCAGGTAACTTCCTATTATTTTAGGTACAAGTAAAACATAAATATGGTCAATTCTGGGGGTTTGTTTTCTAAACAAAATTGAGAGTGAAGTTATGGACAGTATTTCAAAGAAATGGTAATTCGAATTGACTATTCTAAGTGGGTTCATTGTGAGTCAGTTACTGCACTATGCACAGCACCCGTCACCATTCCACAGGTGATACATTCCAAAGCACCCAGGGGATGGCTGAAAGAATGGACTCAAACTATAGGTATATTATATTTTTCTCTATACATGCATTTTGATGTTAAAATTTAATTTATAAGTTAAGACACAGGAAACGATTAACAGTAACTACTACTAAAATTGCCAGGAGCATTCTTGCACGCCAGCATGTCTTCTAACTGAGACAGGAACTGGCTGGCTGGTGTGTGAACCACAGATGTCCTGCACAGGGAGATGATGTATGTCCCAGGTGGACAAAGTGAGATGGTATAAAATTTCATCACACTGTTCAGAATGCGTACAATTTAAAATGAATGACTTCTTTCGGGACTTTTCTATTCAATATTTTTGGACCATGCTTGACTCTGGACCATGGAAACCACGGAAAGTGAAACCACAGTTACAGGGGACTTCTCCACGATATGTTTTGTGTGTTAGAACAGTGCAGCGCTATATGTGTCTCAGGTGACTTCCATTTCCTCAGATAAAAGCCACTGATTTAGGTGGACCCGAATTCACATAGCTGGTTAGTAGAGGAGCTGAGGTCCAAACCCAGCAGCTTCCAGCTCCTAAGCCTGTGTTTCCACCTCCTTCCTGGAGGAGAAATAAGGCCAAAATAATAAAAGTGCTATTTAAAAACAGCATAGTAGTAGCAATTGATCCGGGAAAGACAGCTTCTGTTTCATCTATTTGCTACCTTATTAATTCAAAAAGAAAAACTGAGTGTCTAGGGTTATTCATTCATAAACACATGACAAAGAAAGGTAGAAACTATGATAGGAGTCAGCAAGGCTTTAAATATGCACTTAGCAGAGGGGTTAAAGATGTCACCCAGCAGATGTAGGAGTGACAGATGAGACTAAAATGCACCACGATTTGTCCTTATCATGTTGAGTAGGCAAGTTTGTTAAAAGGTACAAACTGAAGTCCAGGTTATATGGCGCTTTCACAATACTAATTTCCTTGCAACTTATCTGTCCTCTCTACTTGCACCAAGTTGTTTTTCAAGAATGCTCCTCACGGGCTTATCATAAAACTACAAAAACTTATAGAAAGAGACCGGATAACAATGATACAGAAGTATGGAATGGTTTGAAGAGGACCCTAATGTGGAAGGACTGTAAGTTATAAGCATCAAGTCTGGATTCTAACCTTCCTGGCAGAAAATGAGAGAACTATCCATCAAAGTGACGTAACACAGGGGCAGGAAGCAGTGTCGGAGCCAGCAGGATTTGGAAGCAGCACTGATCTGAGAGCCTTCTGCTTGTCTTTACCTCAACTTTTGAGTTATTTTTTTCTACTGCTACATCTGTGTATTAAATATAGCTATATCTCCAATGCCACAGAATCAACATGATACTCAATGGAGTTGATGTTTATGAAAACTCTGCTCTTAAGTATATTTGATTTGATATATATATATATATATATATATATATATATATTCCAATACTGGGATGGATTCAAGGGCCTTTGCTTTGAACTACATTCTTATCCTTTTATTTATTTATTCTTTTTAGACAGTTGCCCTGATAAATCACTGAGGATCTTGGGCTGGACTTGAATTTGCAGTTCTTCTGCCTCAGTCTCTCAGACCAGAAATGGATTCTTTGAATTTGAATGCCTTTCCTAGGAAGCATGTACCATCAACTTAGTGTTCTACATGCACATTATTTTACTTTATACTACTTCAGAAAATTTAGATTATTGATTCAAAAGCTTTGGTTTGATGGAATTAGCCAGCGTGTAAAATGTGCGTATAAACTCTTCCCATCACTTGGCCATGGAAAGACTTGATGGGTAGGACTTAGAAGCAAAATGGTTCTGTGAACAAGACTTAGAGGTAACCTAAGGCCTGAGGTGAGATTTGGCATGACGCTTAGAGGGTTCAGCATGTCATAAGGCCGTTATTTTATAGTATTTTAGAAGGATCTGACACTGGACACTATTTTGAACAGCACAAATAAATAATCTAATGCTACATCTAAAGTTTCTAGAAAAGGAAGAGCAAGATAAACCCAAAGCTTATCATAGAAGAGAGGAAATTGTAAAGATCAGAGTAGAAATTAACACAACTGAAACTAAGAAAAGAATACAAAAAATTAATGAATCAAAGAGCTGGTGTTTTGAGAGAATAAACAAAATTGAAAAACTTCTAGCCAACCTTATCAAGAAAAACAAAGAAAAAAATCAAATTCATGCAATAAGGACTGAAAAGAGAGAAATTATTATAGATCCTATGGAAATTCAAAAGATCATGAATACCTACTTTGAAAATCTTTACTCACATAGGGTGGAAAACCCAGAGGAAATGGACAGATTTCTAGAAAAGTATGAACTACCAAAGCTGACTAAAGAAGATATAACAATTTTGAAAAACCCAATATCAACTACTAAAATTGAAAACATTAATAAAAACTTACCAAAAAAGAAAAGCACAGGTCCTGGTGGATTCATGGTTGAATTCTACAAGAAATTTAGAGAAGATTTAAGACCAATAGTCCTCAAACTCTTCAATGAAATTGAAAGGGAAGAAATCTTCCCTTACTTATTCCAATAAGCAAGTATTACTCTAATACCAAAACCAGAGACAGACCCAACCAAAAGGGATAACTATAAGACAGTCTCATTAATGAACATTGACACAAACATTCTCAATAAAATACTTGCAAATAGAATGCAGCAAATCATCAAGAAAATTATACATCATGACCAACTGGGATTTATTCCAGGAATGCAGGGATGGGTTAACATACATAAATCAACAAATGTAATACACCACATAGATAAAGCCCAAAACAAAAACCACATGATTATCTCAATAAACATAGGAAAAGCTTTTGATAAAGCCCAGCACTTGTTCATGACAAAAACCCTACAGAAACTCAGAATAGATGGTATCTACATCAATTTGACAAAGGCCATTTATGACAAAATACCAGCCAACATTATACTAAATGGACAAAAACTGAAAGCTTTCACTCAAAATAAGGAACAAGACAAGGATGTCCACTATCGCTATTCCTTTTCAATATACTAATGGAAACATTACCCAGATCAATCAGACAAGAGAAAGAAATAAAAGAAATAAAGATAGGAAAGGAACAAGCTAAATTATCACTATTTGAAAATGACATGATACTCTACGTAGAAGACCCCACAAACTCCATCAAAAGACTACTACACTTAATAAACAAATTCAGCAGTGTAGCTAGATACAAAGTCAACACTCAAAAGTCAATATCATTCCTGTACACAAACAACAAACTCACTGAGAGAGAAATTATGGAAATAACACATTTCACAATAGCATCAAAAAAATGAGATACTTAGGAATCAACCTAACCAAGAATGTAAAAAACCTGTATGCTGAAAATTAAACTCCTCTAAAAAAGAAGATTGTACAGGGTATTATAAAATAGAAAGATATCTCTTGCTCTTGGTTAGGAAGAACCAACATTGTGAAAATGGGCATATTCCCAAATCTGTTATACAGTTTAATGCAATCCCAATCAAAATACCATTGACATACCTCACAGATCTAGAGGAAACATTCCTAAAATTCATTTGGAAACAGAAGAAACCTAGAATAGCAAAGGCAATTCCGGGCAACAAAGGCAAGGCAGGAGGCATCTCAATTCCTGACTTGAAATTATACTACAAATCTACAGTGATAAAATCAGCATGGTACTGGCAAAGAAATAGACCTTAGGATCAATGGAACAGATTAGAAGACGCAAGCACAACTACAAAGACACTCAGCCACCTGATACTTGATAAAGGGGCTAAATATGTTCATTGGAAGAAGGATAGTCTCTTTAACAAATGGTGTTGGAAAAATTGGCTTTCCACATACTGAAGACTGAAACTAGATCCATGCCTATCACCATGCACACAACTAAAGTCTAAATGGATCAAAGACCTAAATATTAAAACAGAAACACTACATCTACTGGAAGATAAGTTTGGTAGAAATCTTGGAGACACAGGAGCAGGCAAAGAGTTCATTAACAAAATGCAAACTGCACAGAAGTACATCATGGAATCAACAACTGGAATCTTACCTTATTAAAAAGTTTTTGCACTTCAAAAGAAATCACCAACAAAGTGAAAAGAAAACTGACTAAATGGGAAAGAATTTTAGCCAGCAAACTATCAGACAAAGCACTTTATCCAGAACATACAAAGAACTGAAAAACATCAAGATCCCCAAATTCAAAGACCCTCTCCAAAAATGGGCATCTGAGATGAATGCACAGTTCTCAGATGAAGATATACAAATGGCAAATAAAAACATGAAGAAATGCTCACCATCACTGGTCATTTGAGAAATGCAAATTAAAACAGCACTGAGACTTCATCTTACTCCGGAAAGAATAGCTGCCATCAAGAAATTAACTGGATCAGCGATTCCTGAACTCTGCATCATGTTGGAACTTTGGGCACTGGGAGAACAGGCAGCCTACTGGCCGCCCTGGTCAGCAGCTGGGGCCCTGCCAGTGCACGGGCTAAGGATCAGACATTGATCCATCACGCCCCCCCGCCGCCCCCTTAGCAAGTCAGCACCGGTGGTCTAAGTATATGTTTGGAGGATGAATGTATACAGAGTGGCAAGTAAGGGCGATTTCCTTCTACTATCTCTTTGAAGTCAAATATTTTTATCACTGTTTTGCTCAGTTTTGATTAATGTTACTGCTTTGTTCAATGTTCTGTTTTTGAAAGTTTGATATTTCCTTCCATTTTCCTCTGCCTAATTGGGGGAACAGATAGTGTGAATAAAATGGGCTGTACTATTGAGCCCATTGCTTGTGTCCTGGTGACCTGCTCTGTGGTAGTTTTATTGCAGTACGGTCACATGGGTTTATTCTGTCTTGTTCTGCTGTATTTTGCTACCTTCCAAAAAAAAAGTAGATAAAAAAGTAACAAAATACCTCCAAAAATCTCCCAACTCCACCAAAGCTGATCCATGGATCATGGAGGAGGAAAAACTCAAAAACAAGGCAACAGAATTATGTAAGGTGATTAAAAGTATATAACAACAACAAAACAAGTCAGTAAGGTAATGAGCAACCTGAAACAGGATACAACTAAGCAGATAATGGACTTAAAAAGTAAAAAGAAAAGAAAGTTCTCTAGAGGATATGGCTGCATGTATGTTTAAGCGTGTAGGATTGATAATTATGCTGCTAAGTCGTTACTGGATCATTGAACTTCTTTGCAGTCTCACTGTTTGAATGTCCACTTTGTATGCTTTAATTTTGTAACTTTAACAACTAGGTCTAAGAAGACAATATGTAATCTATCAACTAGTGATTTCTTACTGCTTTTTTTTCTGAAATTCTGTATTGTTTCTACCCCTTTTTCGGTTTTGCTTTTTTTTTTCTCTTTAAATAAAATTTAAAAAAAAGAAATTAACTGATAACAAATGTTGGCAAGGCTGTGAAGAAAAATGAACACTTTTCCACTGTTGATGAGAATATAGACTGGTGTGGCCACTGTGGAAATCAGTGTGGAGGTTTCTAAAAAAACTGGAATTGGAAGTCCCATTCAATCCAGCTATTTCCCTCCTGAGTATTTTCCCCCCAAAATTAAAAAGGTCATGTCACAGCGATATATGTGCACCCATGTTTATAGAAGCACAATTTGTAATAGCTAAATTTGGGAAACAATCAAAATGCCCATCAACTACAGAATGAATGAAAAAGATGTGGTATTTTTATACAATGGACTATTACTCTTCTATAAAAAGGATGATCTTGAAGCTTTTATAGGTAAATGGAGGCAACTTGAGAATATCCTCATTAGTGAAATAAATTAGACTCACATTTGTAAATATGATATTTTTTCTCTAGTATAAAAAAATAAATAATAAAAAAATGAAAGAGTAATAAGATCCAAAATGTACAATAGGTGTTGTAATAATGAAAGGGAAAGAAAGTGCTCAAAAGGAAAGAACAACTTGTGGTTATACACATGAAAATGTATGTTTTGTGTAAGGGTGCAAGATAGATAAACATACTACTAATTTTCTGTTAGTTTATCAAATGAATATTTTGTGCTGTCATTGTTTTTTCATTATTTCTGCCTTGATTTTATAACCTGAGCAACTATTTCTAAGATAACAATGTGTAATATATTAACTAGTGTTGATTTCTGTTATTTTTTGAAATTCTGTATCATTTCTACCTTTTTTTTCTGTTTTGCTTTTTAGAAAGAAAGAAAGAAAGAAAGAAAGAAAGAAAAAGAAAGAAAAAGAAAGAATATTCCTTATCATTCTTGGTACTTTCTGAAGCATTTTGGAAGTCTTCCCTCATGAGTGTCTTTTTGTGGCCACCTCACTATCCTGAATTGATTTAAAATGTTTGCAGCAACTTTGGTCAAATAGAAACTTTGTGGCGCACCCTCAACCATCACATTCACCTGAACTGGCACCATGTGACTTCTTGCTCTTCACGGAAGTTAAAATGAGCATGAAAGGTAACCTTTTGAATTATTTCAGAATATTAAGGCAGCCATGACATTGCACCTAAAGACATTCCTGAAAGGGGACTTTTAGAATGGCTTCGGAAAGTGGCACACATGCTGGGAGAAATATATCCAAAAGGAGGGGGATTAAAGGTAATGTGTCTCTTACTGTAACTGCTTTTTAAATTTAGACCTTCACCGTACATTCTAATCACACCGCATAAACTGAAAGCGATGCTACCCAAGCCAGCGTCATTCTAAAGTTCCACCGAGTAGCCATCTCCTTCCCTCTCAGCACCGGCCCTTCTCCCACACTCCTCTTCTGCCTTGACCACCGGCATGAGATCCACAAGGACATTAGTAGGGGAGACACGTGTCCTGTTCTGCCAAGGACAGTCCTGTTTGTACCTGTCATGGCTTCTAAATGAGTTTCTCTTTTCTCTCTCTCTCAAATGTGTCTGCAGTATGGAGAATGAACTGCAAGATCACTTTAGATTAAGCACTTCCTTGATATTCACAAAACAGCTGTGATTCCCTGACCCAGGGCTTTGGCCTAAACCTCCTTTCAATTAAGCAAATGTACTTACTGCTCTTCAATTTTTCACGCCCTCTCCTTTCCCATAGGATGTTGGTCAAAATGACTGTGAAGAGCTCGTCTAGTTCCAAAGGGATGCTAGCAGGAGAAGGCAGGCAGAAGACTGGAGACGCTGGCCGGGGCTTAGAGGGTGAACAGCGTGCGCTCTGAGATGGGCTTGGCCTGGGATTCATTCCACACCTCTGCCTTACTCTAGCTGGCTGGAGCTTTTCTTCTGCTGTGAACCACAGGACCATATCCAATTCAGCCTCCTGGGTGCTTTCACAAAACTATACCCTGTTCAAAATCCTTCTGTTTCTGATTTGCTATTTCTTCTACAAAAGAGGAGTAGAATTCTGTTATCTCAAAACTCGATGGTCCCAAATATTTTTGATGTCAGCAAGATGGGGGAGAGCTGTTCTTTGGACCATATGTGAGATATGAATTGAGATTCCCTGCTTGGAACCAACCTGAAAATCTTAAAGAGCCAGAGTCTTTCCTGAGATCATCAAATGAGACATATGTAAATAACTCTCCCTGTCTTGCTCACCCTATTACCAGTCTCAATTACAGAGCGAGAGCTTTGCCAGTTTGCAGGGGTTCTAGAAATTCACTCTCTGATCCAGTAAAACAGGCATTAAGAAGTCTATAAATAATCATCTTATTCACATATCTCTGCAATAGCAGAGAGGCTAGTTTTGGAGAGAAATGAATTGACAGTGCATAGACAACCCACATGAATACTGAAGCGTGAAGCTTGCCTGATGCATTTGGAGTACAAACAGCACTGGTTTTTTTTATAGCAACCTCTGCTTCAACCCTACCTGTTTATAACTATGGTTTTAATTCTTTAACAAGTGTAAGACCCATGGCTAGGTTTTTTTCTTTTTTTTATGCTGGAACTAAACTCAAGAAAAGAGAAAGAAACCTCTTGAGTCCTGGAACTTGGATTCTATCATTCATCAGTAGTGACGGGGGCTATACAAATACCCTGTGCTATCTTAGTTTTGTGTTTTGAATGAAAACGAAGTCAATTCCCTACGCTCAATTTTCTTTCAAACATTACAGATTATTGGGGGTGGGATCAATAGTTTTCATGAATTTTTATGCATACCCTTGCTGTGAAATTTTAAGGACCCCTTGACATTGTTGAATTTGTTTGAGGCTATTATCATTATGGACTTTGAATTCACTCAGTGTTCCTAGAATATGCCCTCTGCTTGCCCTCTGTAGACAGAAATGAATGCTACACTTCACAGACACTGTGCCTGTAATTAATAATTTTACAGATCTGAAACTAAATTAGCAACAGAGCCTCCACAAGTAGCAAAAGTTTCCTTCTTCAAGGTGAAAACAGATACATTATTTATAGAAGAAAGTTACTCCGAGATTTCCATTTGGCCTCTTCGGTATAGAGACCAGGAGCAGTCACTGTGCCTCGTGTCTTAATCACAGCATCTCACTTTGCCGCTGCACCGCAGAGCAGACAGGGACCGTTATCATCACCAGGTTCTGCCATGAAAGGGAGGCTCAGAGAAGTCGCACTCTTATTCAAGGTCATAAATCTGAGAATCAGCAGAGCTGGAATTCACACGTTGGGAGGCCTTTGCTTCAGGGCTCATGTGCTCAAAGCAAACGAGGTGTCAAGAAACACCGATGTCACTGACTATTGTGGGTCTCCGTATGCCATTAAATCATATTTTTAATTACTTTCATGTAGGATAAGATAAGGCTTCATCCTTTTCCTGACTAAGCTGGATATTCAGACATAAGCATTCGAATTCAAATAATGTAGGAATAATGTAGAAAAGAGCATAAAACAAATAACTCACCCTATAATTAAGCCCTCAGATTTTCCATTTGAAGACTAGATAATGATGTGCTGTAATTATTTAAAAATAACAATCCATTATCATCACTGTGAAATTAATTATTATGGAATTTATATTAGCTTGGAAATCTCTCCTTGTTAAAGGGACACCCCTTGTCTCCCTCCCACACCTTATTTGTACCAGTAGTAGAAATACATTTGTGTAGAAAATTGCACAGGCTTCGGAGAACTTTTCTTCTTTAACCTAAATATCAGTAATATCCCCAGAGACAAACGGATTCCAAAAGACAAAAATGATGGTATAAAAATCATCAACTCATTGAAGCAAGTCAGGGGACACAGTATCTATATGCCCACTTCATTCATATGCACCTGCTAGAGAACAAAGACACACCTATTCCTAAAAAGGCCAGAAAATTACTCTTCTTATGAAAACTTTTCCAAAAAGCTTATTTTGCCACCCTCATGTGATTAAAAACATAATTATTTGAAGGATCTTCATTTCTTTCTGGGTTCTTACTTTCCTTGGGGAATAAACAGGATGCTAGAGGGTAGGGGAAAAGTACTCCCTTTGATTTATTGCATTAGCCAAAGTCTTTAGGTTCCCCAACTGAATTATGGAAGAGCAGTAAGCCTTCCGCGACGGAATCCTCTGGTTCCAGAGGATGTCACGAACTCTAGCTTCTGCCAAGGATCTGGAAATCTATTTTTGAAGCCTTTTGAAGGCGGTCACCTTAGAAGGCAGCATGCTTCACACAAACCTTAGCTTAGCTCAATCAGAATACAGTTTGATCTGCTCACAAATTAAACTTCTCTGCCCTAGGAGGAATTGGCCTCTCGCTAATGTACCTTCTGACCCAGGTATCTAAGATTTTCTTTCATCTATACCAAGCTCCCTTCCCTTTTCTTCTCCCTACCTCCACCACAATGACTTTTCTATTGTAAACATTGGAAATAAAACTACACAGAACTATAGTTTAATGACTTAAATTCATAACTAAATCAAGAGAAATTAAAGAGTTCCCTATTTTTTTTCCTTTAGGTGCCTGCAAAATCACAAAGGAGAGAAAGAGGTGACAAGCAGCTATGGAGGTCTCCACCATGCAAATAAATTTATCCTGCTTCTTCCTGGTCTGCAAGGTGAAAGCTGTGGTGTCCATGGGTCTTACCGAGCTTCAGAGGCCACAGGGCTCACCTTTATGTGAAATGCTTTATTTGTAGAATAAATAAAAAAGAATTCATAGTATTTTAGTCATGAAAATGGCATGATCTCAATAGACTTAGGCACTTCTGGTTTGGCCCCTTCTTGCTAACTGCAAGGTCATTTCTCCCTTGCTCTATCCCATTTCTTTGAATAGCAAGATCATCTGCTCACATCTGATTATCTTTCTATCTGCCCTTCCCACTTCCATTCCATAGGAAATATATTTTTCTTTATTCCAGATCTACATGTCTTAAGTATGTTTACCTAACTTTATAGAAAATGCCACCATCATTTGTCCCCTAGAACACTTCCAAGTGGTCTGCTTTACTTTTTCTTTCTCCTTCTGAAGTCCAGAGAGAGTGACAGGGGGTTTAAAGCAAATGTTTATATCTGTATATCAATGATTATATCTATATCTCCTCCATACTTAAGACCACCCTTTTGCCTCCATGCATTTGCACTAAATTCCAAACTCCTCAGTACATTCCGCATCATTTTCGCAAACTCAGACCACAGCCTCTTTGGCACCCTTCCCTCCTTCCCTTCTCTGTTCTGGTACTTAACCTTCGTGCATTTCTCCAACAGTTTAGTCTATTTCCGGCTCAGTTAGTAGGAAAATAAAGCTCAGGAGTATGTGTTCTATCAATTAGCAAGGTTAACTAAAATAAGAGGCTGCTTTTGACAACGAGAAAGAAAGAAAAAAGGAGAGGAGAATCGTATGCACTGCGCCTTTGTGAGCAGAGAGGACTACTTAGAAGCTGACTATGTAAGAGACTGTGGTCAGGCTCCGATCCTTTGGAACAGAAATGAGGGGAAAAGATCGGGTCTTTTCAGGCTGATTCTTACAGAATGGATGTCCACATCCATGTCAGTATATCCATTTGGGTTCCTTCCTTCCTTTTTTCTATGTAATCACCAATTATCTCTCCAGGAGCAAGAGCTATCGGTGTGTAGGATCAAATGTTAGAGGATCATTCGTGTGGAAGAAGAACGCAGCGAAGAGCAGTTTGGTTCTTTATGCAGCACATGCTGGCTTGAGACACTGACCCTTTTCTTGCCTCAACTCTCAACCCAGAAACAGATTCCTATGACTCCAAGAGGAAATTCTGGCCTTCTTCAGTCAACATGAGAATTGCTTCTTAAACTAAGAAATGGCCTTTTCTGATTGGAAAAGGGTTTGGAACCCAGAGTCACCCACTGTAATGAAAGATGCTAACCCTTCCCTTCCATTCTGATCAGTTGTGCACAGATGCACACACTCTTCTTCACAAAACTCACCAGGAAGCACAGAGTGAAATGCTGCTGCCATTTTTGGGCATGGGCAGCCTGGCAAAGACTATTAACAAAAACTACACACATGTCTTTCAACTCATATGGACTATATGAGACAAAGAGAAGTTGAATATTAGATTTGACAGAATGAATTGCACCATGATGGTTTGAAAATCAATCACAGTCCACCCATTAAACTCCTCTGAATAAAGGTAAAAATGGCCAGTGTGACAGAAATAGTGTATAGGACATGGTTCTGAGATAAGGGTTTTCTCTTTGCCTTAATTTGGGGAGCTATATGTTAGATGTAAGTTCAAAAGACAGAAACAAAGTAATGACAGATCTTTGCACATGTTTATTTATGAGATCACATTTCAGACAATCAACCAGTTGCTGCCCAAACAATGACAAAGTAAAATAGCTTATTAATGAAGGGCCTCAGTGTGTTAAATTGTGTCTCAATATCTTCCTCAATAGCAGGAGGCTTTGCACACCAAAAGGAAAATTGGGGTCAGATTGCAGGAGATTACCACCTGTGGAGGCTAAATGCAAAGGCCGGTCTCTCAGTCATAACCAGGTCCAAAGGGCTCATTTCCAGGCCTCCTTTCCTGCAGCATGCAGAGCCAGGCTGCTTCCCTCGCCCTGTACTCTGGGAGCCCAGTTAAGATTTCAAGTTTTACGACTATGTGCATTTGTAGAGATTGGCTTGTCAACTGCATTTCATGCATCTAGGAAGATAGAGAATGCAGGATTTTAATTTTCATTTCATTTTTTTTCTAAAAGTTAGCCATGGGGTATTTATCTTCCTTGGAATCTGCTTTCCATAGTCTTTGATCCACCTTTCTCAGTTTATGAAGGTGTGTGAAGTACAGGGAAGTACTCAGTGGAATTTCTGTTTTTTTGAGGTAGGGTCTGAGTTATTCCTCCAGTGTAGCAATAGCTATGCCAAATTCATTTGGGGAAGACTAGGAAAGGAGAGCCAGGGATAATGGGGTTAAGTACATAGATCTTAGTTCTTACAAATTCATTTTAGGAAATGAAACAATTCCTTTTGTAAGCCAAATTACTCAAACTGATGGTGAGCCAAGTCTTGGGAGCAGTTTTCCAGATAACAAGGACCAAAAAGCCTAAACATATAAATCCAGACAACTGAAACCCCAAGGCTTTCCATGGAAAAGTCTCATGACAATAGCCCCCGTTCTTATTCCCTCCTGCTGGCAATGACTACCCTTTCAAATGACAGCGTGAAATATAACTTTATGGTACTCAGCATGGAGAAGAATAAAGATTCAGGAATAAAGAACTGTTTCTCAGTTTCTATATCTTTTAATATGGTTGGAACTTGTCTGGGAAGGAATTGAATTATTTACATAACTTGACAGAATGAATAAAGAAAAACCATGTTACTCTCTAACATAAAATATATCAAATAGCAGTCAGTTGGTACCTGAAGGATTGGTTCTGTGCAATTAAAACTGTTTTTGCAAATTATATTATCAGAAGGTCTGTGGTGGTAGAAAAAAGTTCATGTATATTTCTAGCTTCATCTCCATTTTTTGCATTATATTGGTATTCTGACCTTCACACATACTTTACTTTAGAATTTGGACAAGAGACATCACTGATACATGCATAATCTGGAAATCCATTCTTCATTCCTAGATGTACAAATGCAGGACCATGGACCCTTAACTGGCTATCTATTCAAAAGATAAAGGAATGGACATATCACCTCTATTATCTGTGGGCAAATGGGCCTTTAAAAGACATTATCCTTCTTTCTCTCTTCTTCAACATGTAAAACACTTGGGCACTGTAGAAAAATGATTATGATGATAATATTAATAACCTCTTACTCTGATGCATTATGATTTATAAAGTGCTTTTCACTTGCATTATTTCTGACCCTTGCCACAAAATCCTGCATGTGATTAGCCTCATTTGACAGCTTAAAAGGAAGGGGGAAAACCTGCCAGACTTTAAGATAGAGTTTACAACCTGGCAGTGACTGAATAGCTTCTGACATATAGAAAAACAGGCAGCATATTCCTAAAAAACTGTGCATGAATTACTAAATACTTAAAAGTCCCAAATATAAAACTAATTTCCAAATTCTCTTTAAAATCTCAAAACCCAGCCACTCATTTTATTTTTTATTCAAAATTGATTTTATTTCAAGGAGAAAAAGAAAAATTTTCAAAACACATCAATTAGGGGGCAACAATGGTACATACATTGCTCACTGTCATCTCCAAATCATTTACCCAGAGCACAAGACATCTGCATTCAATTGTCCAAATGATGCCAGCACAAATCTTTCTCTTCAGTGAACTCAGAGAAATCAGTAGTATAACCATCTTAGCTATCATTTATATACATATATATACATATACATATATGCATATTGTTATAGTTGATGCATTGTGTCAACTTGAGAAGTTTAGAAGTTTAACTGAGAGACTCAGCAGGGAGCCAAGATCCCTACTTTATAAATATCTTCATCCTTTACAAGAAAAGGTTACAGAGATTTTTGTGAGTGCTACACATGCCCTGAGGGAGGGTGGTGGCCTGTATACAACATAAGGGAGGAAAAGAACTCTGGCTGCTGCCTTGAAGAGTTACCCCAGTGCCATGCCTTCCTGCCTTGCAGCCTGCTGATTATGGACTAAACTCTCCAAAGACTGTAAGCTTAAATAAACATTTCCTTCATTTATTTTGGGCATTAGATATTTTGTCTCAGCAATGAGATACAAGAAACCAAGACAGAATTTGGTATCAGTGGAGTGGGGTCATTTCTGTGACTGTACCTGACCAAGTGGTTCAAGAGACTTTGGGAATGGTTGTGGGAAGAGTTTGGAAAGGTTTGGAGATGTCACCTGAAGGAGTATCCCTGAAATGCTTTAGGCTGTTCTGCATGGGAGATTCTGGTCAGAAATCAGACCAGAATACTGGTAGAAATAGTGCCAGTAAATACCAGGCTTTGCAGATTTCAGTTTTGCTGGGAAGCAGGACCGAATTGGGTGCTGGATTCCACATGATGTGTATTATGGCTTGGCAGAAAGTTTGTCTGCATTTTGCTCATGTCCAGAGACTTTGCCTGAGACTAAAATGAAGGGAAATGGACTAATTAATTTGGCAGAAGAAATTTCAAGACAGTCTAATGTTGAGGCAGTGGCATGGCTATTGTTGGGGAGTTTTAGCCAGATTTATGTTGTGAATCAAGAGCAAAGAGCCCAGCAGGATGATTTAAAACTTTGTGAGTTTGGTCAGAAAGCCGAGGACTATAAAGATAGAGCTGAGACATCAATTGCTGAGAAGGAACAGAGAAATAAAAAAGACACCTTGCAGGCATCGCTGGAAGAGGCAGTAGGTCTCCATCCTTTGTAGCCTCAACACTGAAAAAATGAAAGAGTTTGCTTGGAAGAGAAAGCTGCAGAGCACCATGTCCCAGAGTGGCAGTGGAGGACATGCAAGGTTCCAGAATGGTAGCAGCATAGAGAATTTGTTCCTCACAATAAGGTTCAGGATACTCAATTCAGGCACTTGACCCCTACAGCCAAGAGAGAGGAAAGCCTGGCTACTGCTCCAGCTGCCAGCAGACCTTGGTGGCATCTACATGGGGCTAGTTTTAGACACATGGAGAATGAATGAGTTCTGAGGTTAGAAAGGCTTCCACTCTGATTTCAGAAGGCCTGCGAGGCCGGGCAGTGTGCCCATCTGAGGGCAGTGTGGGAAGCTGTGAGAGTGAAGTCAAAAGTAAAATGAAGAACCCAGAAGTTTGGCAAACCAGAATCACAGATCATCTAAGGAAACATGCAAGGAGAGCAAACCCAGCCCAAGAGAAAAGCTGTGAGAGCTACATCCACGAAAAGTACCACAGTGGTGGAACTACGCAAGCCCACTGGAGTTCACCATTTGCCACACATTGCTTCAGATGTGCATGTGCAACTACAGAACATAACAGTTGCCCTGCTTTGGTTTCAATGATTGTATCTTCCTGTTTGTATCTTTTGAAATGAGAATGTTTATATTGTGCCATTGCATGTGGAAGTGTTTACTTTGCTTTCAATTGTACAGGGCCTTGTAGCTAGGAGTTTGCCTTCCATCTAGGAGGAGACTTGGGACTTGGACTTCTCAGCAATGCTGAAACTGTTAGGATTTTGCCAACTCTTGTAGATGGACTAAATGTCTTTTGCATAAAGTGATGTGCTTGAGTCTTTAGGGGGCCAGGGATAGAATGTTAGGAGGCTAATGTAATATAATGTGAAGATTGTGAAGATCTTTAATCCATTCTGATTATAGCTTTGTACATGTTGAAAGATATGTGTCCACTTTTAATCTTCAGCATGTGTAGAGCCAGTTTTCCAGCACCATTTATTAAAAAGGCTATTTTACTTCCAGTGAATGTGTTTGGCACCTTTGTCAAAGATAAGGTGGTTTAGTATGTCTGCAGTTGTTTTTGAATCTTTTATTCTGTTTTATTTATCTTCAGGTCTGTTTTTTTTTTGTCAGTACCACACTGTTTTTATCAAAGTAACTTAATAGTTTAATTTTGAAGTCAGGGATTGTGATGCCCCCTGTCTTGTCTTTGTTGCTCAGGATTCCCTTTGCTATTTGAGCTCTCTTCTGGTTCCAGATGATTTTAGAATTGTTTTTTTCAAATTCTGTGAGATATGCTATTGGAATTTTGATTGGGATTGTGTTGAATCTGTCTAACAGTTTTGGAAGTATGGTCATTTTCAATATATTGCTTCTATTATCCAAGAGCATGGGATATCTCTCCATTTCCTGATATCCTCTTCAATCTCCATTTTCCGAGTACTGTAGCTTTCAATGTAGAGGTCTTTTACCTCCTTTGTTATTGATTTTTGAATGTTGATTTCATAACCAGCTACATTACTGAATTTGCTTATTAAATCTAGAAGTCTTTAGGTAGAGTTTTTGTGGTCTTTTAAGTAGAGTATCATGTCATATGCAAATAATGATAGTTTACTTTCTGCCTTTCCTACTTTTTATTCCTTCTATTTCTTTCTCTTGTCTAATTTCTCTGGGTAAAGTTTCCAAACTATGTTGAATAAGAGTGCAGACAGTGGATATCCTTGTCTTGTTCCTGATTTTAAAGTGAAAGCTTTCAGTTTTTGTCCATTTAGTATGCTATTTGCTGCTAGTTTGTCAAAGATGACTTTTATCAGATTGATATAAAAACCATCTATTCAATATTTCTGTTGGGTTTTTATCATAAATGGGTGCTGAACTGTGCCAAATGCTTTTTCTACATCTACTGTAATGATCATATGGTTTTTATCCTTGGTGCTATTAATATGGTGCATTACATTTATGGATTTATGTATGTTGAACTATCCCTGCATCCCTGGGATGAATCCCACTTGATCATATTGTACAATCTTCTTGATGGTTTGCTGCAGTATATTTGCCAGGATATTATTGAAGATCTTTGCATCAATGTTTAGTAGAGAGATTAGCCTGAAATTTTTTCTTGGTTGTATCTTTCTCTGACTTTGATATCAGGGTAATGCTTGAATCCAGGAATGAATTTGGAAGTTTTGCTTCCTGTTCAATTTCATTAAAGAGTTTGAGAAGTAGAGGTGATAGGTCTTCTCTAAATTTCTTGTCAAATCCAGCAGTTCATGAATCAGGGATTGGACTTTGTTGATAAGTTTTTAATTGTATCTTTAATTTCATTTATGGATATTGGGTTATTTAGTATTTTTATGTCTTCTTGATTCAGCTTTGGAAATTCATATGTATCTAAGAATCTGTCCACTTCTTCTGTATTTTTCATCTTATTCGACTACAAGTTTGCAAAGTAAGTATAGATGATTTTCTGGATTTCTGCAGGGTCTGCTGTAATTTCAACTTTTTCATTCCCAATTGCTTGGATTTGGCTCTTTTCTTTCCTTTTTTGATAAAGTTGGCTAAGAGTTTATCAATGTTATTTAATATTTCAAAGATCCAACTCTTCAATTCATTGAGTCTTTGTATTTTTTTTTTTAGTCTGCAGTGTGTTAATTTCTGCTCTGATCTTTATAATTTCCTCCCTTTTATAAACATTTGGCTTAGCCTGATCTTTTTTTTCCTAGAAGTTTGAGGTTCAACATTAAATTGTTTATATGATCCTGCTATTTTCCTGAGTATTTACTGCTATAAATTTCCCTCTTAAGACTGTTTTCATTGTGTCCCACAAGTTCCAGTATGTTGTACTGTCATTATCATTCGATTGTAAAAACTGTCTAATTTCTTTAATTTTACCTGTGAGTCACTGATTGTTCATTAGGGTACTATTCAATTTCCATGTGTTTATGAAATTCTTGTGGGTTCTTTTGGCTTGAATTTTCAATTTCATTGCACCATGGTCTCATAGTATGTATGGGATAATTTCAATTCCTTTAAATTTACTTAAGCATGTTCTATGAGCCAGTATATGGTCTATTTTTGAGAATGTACCATGTGCAGCTGAGAAGAATGTATATTTTGCCCTCGTGGGGTAGAATGTTTATTTTCTTTATATCACTTGGGCATTTTAAGGTTTTTGAGGCACCTTCAATTTTTTTATAAAGATTTTTGAGGAACAATCAGATGTTGATACCTTTGTAATATGTGTTATGTTTGGATGTGAGAATCCACATGAAAGTTAAGAAGTGGCTGCCCAGTCAAGTTCTCCAACAAGGAATCCCACGAGATGGACCTGTGGGCCTGACTTACCCCAATGTATTTCAAGCATTGTCTTATTCAGGGGTTGCATGAAACTCATAAACACAGCCCTTTGGCTCATTTCTTAGATAGTGGCCATTGACTACTCAGATTTACTTTATTTAATAAGTTATTTCAGATTTGACATAATATCTTAATTACTTGACAGTATATTATTTTCTAAGTGCAACTCAAAGAGTTCACTTTCTAAAGACTTTATAAAAGTAGGGAACTACTTAAGCATCACATGTTCTCCCTGGATACGTCATTCTTTTGTGGGAGCTTGAGAAGAGCTGAAATATGTGTCCTTGATTGAAAGTGTTCACAGATGCCTATACTTAAATTAAGTCTTATATCTCTCTCTGCTTTAGGAAAACCCAGGCAAACAAGAACTCTCATACTTTCTAAATTTTTGAAAAGGTGACTATTTGTTCCTCAGAATTTGGTCCCAGGATCCGTCGATTTAGAACTTCCTTGACTATTTTTAGAATGCAGATTCTTAGGCTGAAATAAGATCCCTCCAATATTCCCTTCTAGTCTGCAAAGGGAGGCTTGGGTTAGGTTCCCTGTTAACAGTTCCCTAGATATAGTTGTTTTGGTTTGTAGAATTATGTTATACCACTTTGAGCATTCCAGAAAATGCTGATGAATATTTATGATTTCTTTTCTCTTCTTGACTTCAAAGTGATATGATTGGAGAATGTCAGCACACAGGAAATGCAGTTTAAAAAACAAAGGAAAATATAGAAAGTACTTTTTTGTAGATTCATATTAAAGACACTAGGACTTCATATTTTATATGCATTACTGAGATTTTCTGCTTTTGTCCTGTTTGTATTTTATCAAATCATTGGGTATTATTATTTTTTTTTCCTTGCTTCACATTAAGAGCACTGATTGAATGATTCCCAATATTGTTTGCATGGGGAAACTACATAGGAAACTGTCAAAACCATTCATGCTTTGATTCTCCCCTTCCACTGTTCCCACAGATATCCGTGGTGTTCTACATGGGAATCAAGATTTTCACTTTCCCCAGATGATTCTGTTGTGCAGCCAGGACTGAAAAACACTGCCCTAAAAAGTCCCTCCTTGAAGCAAGATCAGCTAGTATGCAGCAATGAGTGCTTCTAATCATTTTGTGGGTTTTTTTCCTTCATTTTTTTTTACTTGTTTCTCTCACTGGTTTTTATATCACATAAATTTCAGCTTAAACCAGAATACATTTGGAAATTTCAAATAGTATTTGCAACATTTTTTCTTTATATATTACTTTTCTATCTCTTCCTTCTAGTTCTAACAGATAATTGCTTTCGTAGTCAAATTCCAGAAGACTTATTCCTATAAAGTGTCACAAAGTAACACCATAAAATTCACAAATTCCAGAAAGTTCAGGTCTCCAAGAATTTTATCGAAACAGCAGGATGGAATTGAGTTTACTACCTCATTTACAGTCACTATTGGAAATTTAGCCTTTCACTAACTAAATTGGTTAGTGATTAAGTAATTTTTCACTTTAGGCCCACTCACCAACAATCTCGACAATAATCACCAGAGGGGTTCAGTGGAAGCTTCCTTCCTTGTTATTCCAGAAACTCTAAAATCCTCCGCTTAAACAGTTGCTTAATAATTATGACTTCTTTCCTAAGTGGCTCATAAGTAGACAAAGGCGCTATCACAAGCAGATGCATCTCTTGGTAGTCATTGTCGTGGTGTAGCTGAAACTGAAAGTTCCTGACATTGCATTATAAAGTCTTGACTTCTGCTCAGAGACAAAACACTGTGCCATTTCTCCATAAAACAGATGACATGGGTACATAAAAACTCTGTAGCATTTTCATAATTTCCCCAGTTGTAAACCAGATTGCCACTACGACTTTGTAAGTTAAAAATACCAAGCTCTCGGAGTTGCTATACATAATCTGTTAGACTCTCTTTATGTTCACTTTATATAAAAACTCAACGGGAAAATGGAATGAATTTTCCTTCCAAAAAGATGCCTGACTAGCATTCAGACTTTGAATTTTTCAACTTTCATCACAGTCCATTATTTTTCAAAAACAAGTAGGATTTTTTTTTTACATTTTAGTTTGGAATCTGTAATCATAAAATCCATATAACTCAGGGCATGGCAAGCTATATGAAGCATACGGTCCTTTCAAAGTGCAAATTTCACTACCCAAGGGCCTGAGCCTTTGCTATGAATTCTCACAGAATATGACATGGTACTGTAGATATTGCCCTGCCTCCTACCATACATCATTTGCCAAAAACCCTCAGGTCTACCAAACACTGGTCCCAGTGGCTGTAGTTTCCTTCTAACATGCTATGCTGCCTACATTTGATCGGTCCAACTAACATCCTCTGGTAACTCAAAAACAAAAATGAGTGCTTTCTCATTTCAAGCTAACAAACATGTATTGGACATTAACAATACATACAACCTTGCATAGGGCACTGTGGAATCCAGGAAGATAAAATGATGGCAAACTCTGCCCATGGAAGGGTATTTGTTAGGAGGGGCGGGAACAAAATAAGATGAAGGAAGACGACTGTTTCTTATAAGACAGAAACAAAACTATATATGCCTAATGACGTGACTAAACCATTTTTTAAGAATAGAATAAAAGAACCCAGACACAAAAGCATATATCTTTTGTGATTCATTCATTATATCATTGTAAGAGGTGGTTTAGAAATTTAGCTTGGGAGTAGTAGCCAGCAAGGGACAGAGACCAACGTGGAATCGGGGTGGACAGTCACGCTGAAAGGAATTTAAAAAAAAAATAGGGAGCAAAACTAGAACTTTACACAGGAACAGAGTTTGCAAGCAACGTGGAATGCAATGCCTCCCTACACTCAGGGCTGAGTTTCAGCCCCTCCCTACAGTCAGGTCCCAGTTTGGAGAAACTTAAAAATACAGGGTAACTATATCTCGTTTTCTTTTAAACTCTAACTGCTGATTAACAGATTCCGAGAGGCTGAGTGCCAAGCAATCATTTTAAACTCACAGAGCCACCTGTGATAAGTAATCGCTAAACAACTGAGCCAATCTCAAACTCTACTTACTTATAAAAAGTTGTGGACCAAGGGGCCACAGGGCACCCTATTTCCTGGGACCCCTTCCTGTTACTGGGCACCTTCATTCATGTTATGTTTCCAATGAACTGTTCCTCTTTAACTTCCTTTCTATTCATAGTTTTGTTCTCTGACTTGGTGAGACAACGGCCTCACTTTGTATGATGACAGATGTTCCATCATCACCAAAGGGTTATAGTGCTGTAATGAAAGGAGCATCCTGACTAAACCTGGAAAAGTGAAATAAGATGGTGGTACTGAAATAGTCCTTAAGGGGTGCAGAGCACCCAGTAAAAAGCACTTCTAAGGGGAAGAAGACCTGTAGAGGATGTGTGTTAGAGGGTTAGTGATTCAGCAAGACTTACACTTTGAGGGCAGTTGTGCTTTCACAACAGTAATGAAAGGGACTGAAGGGCAACTTGGAATCTGAACTTATGAGGAAAATGGGGGAGCCTTTACCTATCTCTGGGCAAGAGAGGTATGAAAGCACAGTATGCTTGGATACCATGAATCTGACCAGAGAACAGAAGTGACCATTTGCTTACTTTTATCCTACAGATGGGCACATGGGGAAAAGAGGTCGACAGAAGTGAGCTAAGAAGCTGCTAGAGTTTCTAAATAAATAAAATTGGTGCAGACTTGGTGGAAGAGAGCTACAGAATTGGGAGAGGGAACACATTTAAGAAACACTGTGTAGGGACTGGGTTTCAGTTGTCTGGATGAGGGACATAAGGGAGACAGAAAGGTCAAAAGTTCTAAGGATGGTTGACAAGAGAGATTAGCAAGCTAGAAATATGGAGGAAAAAATAGGCTTGTGTGAGAGAGAATTAGACATTCAAAACCAGAGAAAACCCAGGGAAGGATACTAAGCACATTTCAGACACACCACACACCGTCTACAGTAGGCTAAGCTGAAAAGCGTAGGCCAGAAACTTTGGAGAGATTTTGCCAAACCCTGCGCTCTCTCCTGCTTGATTCCTTTTGACTTCTGATCTTTGACTGTCAGATAAAAATTCAGGAAGCAAATAAAAGCCATGGCTTTGTCTACACATTGTCTCCTTTTTACTATGTTCCCTTTTGATATTAGGATGACTGTTTTCAAACTTCCAAGCAATACAAATTCCAAAGAGCAAACCCTGAAATGGTCTTCCAAGCTGGTCACAAAAACTAAAAACTTAGAGGTAATGGCATAACAACCTGAAAAACTGAGACATCTAAATATTAGGTCTAGTTTTGGCCTAAAAGTGTGGGATGGGGGTGATCTAGTTAGGGGCACTACCATATTGGGGTGGCTTGTGTGTTCTGGCAGGAATCTGGATAACTGAGTGGACATCACACTTCTGCTATCTTCAAGTTGGAACTTGGGGAATTTTTTTCAGTATGCGCTTTAGCTTCCTCTTCTAAACAAAAATATAATGTCTACCTCGGAGACTTCTTTTGAGTACCAGCTAAATTAATTGATGTCAAAATGTATTATGAACTGCAAACCACTGAGCACCATTTCACAGTGAAGCGTTCCCTGTATTCTATGGAGCCTCTACCTCTTTTCTCATTGAGTGTGCTCCCAAGACATTTCAAAAGCGAATTAATTTTCACAAAGATTAATTTGTGATTCCTGAACTTGCCCTCCCTCTCCCCCAAAACAGAGTGGATCAGTTATAGTGAGAAAGTGTGGACATAAATGAGAAAGAAGTAGATAATGGTGGACTACGTCACGGATTATTTTTTAGTGGGATTTTCTTTCTCTTTAATCTTGCCCAGGCACTCAGTTCCCTTGGATGTGCCAGAGAGACGTTATCAAGCTTTGCTCAATGGGATTCTCAATGTGTGTGCACACTGTGGTCTCTGCGGTGGCCCAATATAGCCTTTGAGTCTGATGAGGTTCATGTTGGGATTGTCAGGTCAGGTTCTGTGACCACCACCTATGATCAGTAAAGGCTGTGGCAAGTGGGGTGGGCTTCTTCTTCCCAGGAGAGGGCTTCTCAGAAACGCAGACTGCCGGTCTGTGCCTTTGAGCTGCACTGCTAATGTTGCCCTCACTGCTGCTGTCGCTTCTGCATCAGGTTCACATGCTGCAATGACAGGGTGGCCTATTGTTCAGGTTGGCCAGACCTGTCACAATAGCTCGCGGTCTCCCAGGAGGATTGTCCGCAGTTAGGAGTGTTTGTGTCAAATACCTTCAAGGCATGATTCAAACAGAGATGCTGCCTCTTAGCCCAATATCTGATAGGCTCCTGAAAATCCCTACTGCAGTGAATGTCTGTAAACCAAATTGTATTTTTCCATTAGTTTCTCTTGGAACGTTACAGAGCCTTCATGTTTGACTGATTTCTTAATTGAGGGTGGTGTCTGGCACCTTAGAATTGCTGTTCTCAGGGAAGGTTACTCAACAAAGGAAACCCTTGTGTTCATGATTAAAAAGCTGACCTAATGAGATCAGTTATTTTGCATGGAAGCATTCCAGTCAAGCCATCTTCTAGCGCAACTCTTTCAGGAGCCTGGATCTTTTTGCTTGGAGATGATATGTCTGCAAATATTCTTTCTCCTACCTGCTACATCCTCCCATTCACCTATTTCTTTTGAACACTTTTTTTTTTTCAAATTCCATTTGAAAAAAAATTAGGCTGAGAGTTTGAGGCACCTAGGATTGCATGCCTTGATCACTATTTCAAAGGATATTTCCATAACCAACAGGAGGCATTATTCAATGTATTCTTTTCAAAAATTTATTGTATCTTATTAACATCATTTGTTTTAGTAATTAGAATGCTTAACACTTTCCTGATTTGCTAGTAACCTGGACAGGTCTGCAACATAAAATGGAGCTTGTCGTTTTGCCACTCATGGTGTGGTAGTCAACCTCAGGGACGGAGAGTTTGGGCATGCTCAGTTAGTGCATGAGCTAAGCCGACTGCCCTACGCTGGTCAGAAATAACCCAGGGTTCTCTCCAGCTCTACACATATTTACTTTGTGGACAGATTTCATACTAGAAGGGCATCTGTGATGAGAGGAGTCTCTAAGGCATGTGGACATTTGTCTTTAAGGCTCTATGGAATATTTTATTAGACATAAACTTCCTAAAGATTTATAATTACCTTCATACTTTCTCATGACAGCTGCTATCCTACTGTAGACAGCCAGAACCCACTTATTAACTAACCTCTAGAATTTAGCTATCATGTTTTCAAAGAGTTGTTCTTGTAATTTTTAGAAGAAACATGTACTAATTCTTTAAACGTTCACAGTGTGTGTCCAGGCCTTACTAGATGTGCAGGGAAACAAAGATGAATGGAAAAGTCCTTGTCTTTATTTAGATAAAGTCCAGTGAGGAAGGAAGACCAAAACAGTAACCTCTGCAGCTCTATTAACTTTCCACAACTGAGGAAAGGGCTAAGAAAGTGGGGTCAAAATGATCCTAATAGGATGTAGCCAAAGGGAAGTTATTCAGACAAATGTTAAGCATGCATCAAAATGATCAGCCTATAGAATTTGTCCTAAACCTACTTTAAAGAAATTCTTGTTCTGAAATTTGAATGTGTGATAATGTAGCATACTTTCAAGGTGGTCAATAAGTCAGCTGTACTTTTTTTGGCAAAGTGAGTTATCTTGTAAAGATTTGTAGAAAGTTTGCTTTGGATTGAGATTGCGTGAGATAGAGAGTCTGGATCATAGATCAGTGAGAACAACTCCCAACAGAGATGGAAGTAAGTACTGAAGATGCTATTTGCAAAAGCAGCAGGGCAGGCTGTAGCTTTTAGTGGGCGAATAATGAGTTTCATTTCAAGCAGCAGTGCCAATGTCATTTTAAAAAGTTAATTAAAGATGCCATTTTTTTTTAGAGTTAGGCTGGTATGACAGCCCCATACCTCCAAATTCATACCTCCAAATGGACATTAATCCCTCTCCAGTTTGGCCTGACTTCAGCCCAAGCCTCCTTTCATCAGAGTCATACTAGGCTCCTGAGTTCACTTTTTAGAAAGTCCATCTACTCACTGCCACTTGTTGCTTTGAGAATTACCAGTTTTGCTGCTTTCTCTTTTATTCTAGGGAACTATCTATAGCTCTGCTATTTGAGACGGCAGTCACTAATCACATGTGCCACTTAAATAGATTGAAATGAAAGATCTCATTCCTTAATCTCACCAGTGTCACTTGAAGAGCTCAATATTCACTTATGCCATGGCTTATATGCATACCTGTGATTAATAGTTCCCACCCATATTGCAAGAATATTTTTTCTGGTGTCACTAAATTATGTTCTTTGAGAGTGTTTGTAGCTGTAAAATTGGAAATTTAGCCAAAGTCTGACTAATCTTGAAAGATCTGTAGAATTTGTTTTAAGAAAAAATGTTTTAGTTTCACTCAGTGAAACTAAAACATTCCCATCCTGACTGAAAATTAACAATGTATTTAGTGTTACATTCTTTCAGTCTGCAATAGGAAAAATAATAGCCATTTTTTTTTTTGCTATTTAAGAAACAGTACCCTTATTGACCTAGAAAAGAAAGAAGTCATTTGACAATTTTATTGATTGATACGTAGTTGTTGATTGTAGACAGATGAGGAGCATTGGTAAACTGCATGGTACTGGTCAGGATTAGTTACATAATTCTAAGCTAAACTGTAGTGCTTCTTTTGCAAACTATACATTTTATCAGCCAAGTCATCCAGATGTAACTGCATAGCAGAGAAGGGAGGACAGAAATAGATATTTGGGTAAAATACTAGGTGCTAATTAAGCACAAAGTTAGTGTTTCCACATATGTGATTTTATTTCAAAGGAAATGAGGTCTACAGTGCCTTTTTACATACTAAATTAATAGCAACATCTTTGTGAACAAAAGGAAAGCATACCACGTCAGACAAATTGAGATATTTTTTCTTAAGCTGCTAGCAATATTTATTCTTACATGTATATCTCAAGGTCAAGGACTAGGGCAGCTAATTAAGAAAGAGATCTTTTTATTGGAATGTAATTAAGATGATGAGAATGATTTGTAACAAAAGAAACAAAAAAATAATGATGAACAAAAGGTCAGCTTAAAAGGATCTTGTTGATAAATCATGGATGGGATACATACAAAGAAAGCAATGGGAATGCCTTGTGGGGAAGGAACATCAGAGTTCATTTTGGAAAATTTTGTTACCTCTTGTGTATAGCAAACAAAATGAAACTAGTGTGGCCTGGTTTTTAGTAGAGAAGCAGAAGGGCTTCAGTATTTAGGACAGTGATCATTTTGGTTTTATCTCTCCATGTTCCTAAATCCCGCTTTGTGTTTACACACTCTTGCTCTGCACACCAACTGCATGGTCTTTTCTCTTCTTTTTCCTGTTCTCTTAAAGTAGTATAGTTTAATGGTTAATCACAGAATCTGCAAAAAAAGGGCACCTAATTTCAAATCATGTCTTCAGCACTTCTAGCTGTGCATCAAGTTGAACAATTAAGGTACTAAATGTCTTTAGGTTCCCAGTTTCCTCATTTATAAAATAAGGATAATAACAAAACCTGCATCATCTGATTGTTATGGCATTAAATGAACAATCACATTACAAGCAGTTTCTAGCATATTGTGAAGGCCTTTTGACTATATGCCATCACAGTGAAATTCCCAGTCTTCAGTAAACTTTGCAGTACTTGACCATAAAAATCACATTTTAGTCATACGATAACTACATGAATGCATGTTTTCTCTACTCTTGCATTGATCTGTATTGTTTCTCAATTTTAATCACCAATTATACATTTAGCACATAGTTTTTACCACCCTCACATGAGGTATCAGCCCGTATTTGTGGATAAATTACTGCTCAATTCTACCTCTTCTGGCCTATTAATTGGGGAACAGTTCTATTTTATTTATTTCTGGCAAATAACTTGATTTCTGTTCCTGCTATTTAGGATAATTCTGTAAAACTCAAAAGTAGCTGTCCGCAAATATAATATTTTTTTAAAGAAACACAGAAAAAGGATAGAAATGATACAGAATTTCAAAAAGAATAGTAGGAAATTAACACTAGCTAATATATTGCATATGCTAATAAAATATTAAGAATTAAAATTGTTCTAATGAAGGAATTTTGTGACCTGTAATGCTTTTTAAAATAGGCACTTAAGTCTTAAAACCTGTGTAAAATCAGTTCAATGCAAAGTCCAAGCTGGAAAAGGTAGAGTAATGATAGTCATGGAAGCAGATGGATTTGAGAAATATTTAGGAAGTAAAAGATGGTATTTATATGTAAGAAGTTCATGTTATTGTTCTTGATAACAATAATTTAAAACTCATACCCATAAATATCTGTTGAGAGAAACTTTGCCTATCATTCTGGTCCCAATCCAAACTGGATGAGAACCCAATCAAATTTTCCCATAAGATCAAAACTGAACAGAACCATGAAAAGAGTCAGGTTCATGAACTAAACTTAATTATCTCAGTCCTCATTAATGCATTATTTGGCTCTCCTTTTTATAGCCTGGGAAATAGCCCCCAAGCAATAGTCACATCAGTCTTGTTGTTTAGCAATTTTGATTTTATGTTGTCAGCATTTTCTTTTAAACAGTGGTCTTTGCTGCGGTTTTGATGTGGCCCAGTGTGTTGCTAGGTCTCACGTGCTGCAAGCGCGGTGCCCACTGTGGCAAGGTTGAGAGGCAGCCCAGCCTTTAGGAAATGGGCTGTGGTGGGATGCTCTTTACGGGATTGAGGCAGTTCTCCCAGAACCTTTGGACAAACGGTCATAAAAACGAGTCTGGCCCACAAGCCTCTCTGGCCTCCCATTTCACCACGTAGTCTCCCCTCTCTCATGCATTCCTGCAATGATGTTATCCATCGTGGTGTAACACACGCAAGAGGGCCCTGACTAGAGGCCAAACCGTAACACCCAGCCTCATGCATTTGACTGTAGCAGCAGAAAACAAACCAAGACAGTATATATAATAGGGTTGTGCTGTCATTCATTTGCCCCTGCTTTAAGGCACTTGGTACAGCCCCTATTTCTTTACTTTGTACCCTCTAAAAGTACCTAACATCAGCCAAATATGCAAAGTCCCTTTCATGAGAATAATTGTGATTATTCACCCTTACTGCATTCTGTCCCTGCCAACATGCACACTGCATGATGGGGGGAAAACAGTTCTTAAAACATAAGTCAAGTCATATACAAAACACTTGCCTAGCTTGAAATCTAACTGTCATACTTAAAATCCATATTCCTCTCAAAATCTCGGAATGGATTGGCCTTTGGCTGCCTCTTGCCCCTGTGTCCACTCCCACAGACCCGATTTACTTCCTTTAGTAGAAAGCTCTCCTTCCTGTAAGGTCTGAGCGCTGTGCTTTGCTCTGTTTGAAACACTCTTGCTTTCAGTTATATTCTCACTTTAAATAAAATTTAAAGGGACTGTTTCTAACCCCCAGTGTAAATTAAGACAGTCCTCTGGCTTTCTCTCTTACCTGGTGCCACATTTCTCTTCCTTTGTGGTCATTATGATAACTTAAAGATAAACAGACACATTTTGAAATTGTTAACTTCCCTGTTTGTTAGCCTAGCTCAATCAAGGACAGCTTTTCCCTGGGAACATTTGACAAATGTTGGAAATATTTTTGATTGCTTGGAAGAAAAGGGAGATTTCAAGTTGCCTCTGATGGGTAGAGTCAGAGAAAATGCTAAATATCATATGATGCACAGAATAATGTTTGTCCTCCATTCCTCTCCAATCAGCAATCACAGGATCTGGTGCAAGATGACAACACTGCCCAGGCTGAGAAAGTCTGCTCTGATTCCTCCATCATACTGAAAACTTCATAAACACTATTCTTTCCCTGGCTTCTTCGACAACACGGACCCACTATATAGCAAAGACTCTATTAAATGGGTGAGGTATAAAGGAAAAATTTTAAAAGTGGATAAAGTCCTTAGCATCTAAAGGATTTTAGTGGCCTCGACTTCCACCATGGTTAGTAGTCCACCATGCTAGTCTTTGCTGAAAGAAGCATTATTAGCTGCGTTGTCTTCATGTTCCATTTTACCAAGATCCTTCTACCTGAGTCTCCAAACATCCCTCTAGCATAACTGTCTTGTACAAAGCCAAACATTTTCAGAAGGAAAAGACTTCCTCTCCCAACTAAGGACCACAGGGTGCAGAGAGAAATCATGGAGGGCATGACTGGCCCGACTGGCCGGCTGCTGCCTTGATGGCGTGAAGACACAGTGTGTCACTGGAGAGGCAACTTGCAATTCGCTCATTCATTTGTCTGGCTCCCAGAGCTGAAAAGACAAATGATTTTGGATTCAGTGGCCAGAATGTTTTGTAAGCAGCCTGCCACAAAACAGAACACAGATGGAAAAAGGACCTAAATGCTGACTTCATGGTAATCCCCTTTTAACGTGTCCAAGGGTTAGAGCAATTATTATATTTGGCTTTTCTGGAGGAGCTACATCTATGGAAGAAGGAATTCCTTCCCTACCATCTGGATTGGACATTTTGCAATAGTAAAGATGGTGAAAGAGATGTTAAGGGGTGGGGGATTTAGCTCAGCGGCAAAAGCGCCTGCCTTGTACGCGCATGGTCGTGAGTTCAATCCCCGGTACAGATTAAAAAAAAAAAAAAAAAAGAGAGAGCGAGAGACGTTAAAACCTACATAACATACAGATACTTCTGAAAGCTGAGTGGTGTTCAATGTTGTTACCACCAAGAGTCAGTAGTTTTCTCCTAGTTGCCCATTTGTCTGTGATTTGGGGAAAGGTGTCATATGGCTAACAGTTGCAGAGAAAGTGGCATCTTTCCTCCTAGAAACAGACTGCTTGGCATGGCTTGGCATGTGCAGTGCTCTCACTGGAAAGTGAGGCAGGACGAAACCACCCTGGGAGGAATCTTGAGAAGCTCTCCTTGCAGGTCTTTCCAGAAGACTTCAGGGAAGGGACAGAAAGGACCTTTGGAGAAAACGGTGGACCCTTTCTCTCATTTCCTCTCAGACAAAGGAGGAATTACTTCTGGCAGTGAGCTAAGCAGAGACTCAAGTAACCACTGACACTGATTGAACAATCAGAGTCATGAAAATCTGCACAACCTTTTCCATGACTGGGAATTATTAGATAGCTGAAGTGATTCTCTTGTCATCCTTCCTTGTGTTTGATCAAACATTATAGGGAAGTTTGACAGAAGAGGTGAAAAATCTTATTCCCCCATCCTATAATTTGTATTCCTAAGAAGCCTTACTTTCTTAAGTGTCCTCCCTCCATTATTTAAAACTGAAATTGGAAATCATCATTATCATCTGAGGTTTTGGTTCAAAAGAAAAGTAGTATTAGTCTTATGAATGTATAGCTATGTGCCTCAGGCTAAATGTTAGGAGTCAGATTATACTAACAATGTAACTTGCTCTAAATAGCACCTCATTTCTAACTGTGAAGAGTGTCTAGTGATTAATTCAAATTAAACCACTCTAAAACCAAAGTGGTATATATTACAAAACATGAAAGTGAGCTGGATGGAAATTTTTAATTTTCCCTACTTATTAGCTATCTGTTCTGGGAATAAATTGAAGGTGTTAATTTCCTGGGCTTCAAATCTGTTTTAAAATGCACAAGAGAGAAAGAGAGAGAGAGAGACTGAAAGAGAGAGAGAGAGAGAGAGAGAGAATTGGAATATATAATAGCTTTTTCTTTTCTGAGACTGAATTGAGAAACTCAGTTATATTTTCAGCATTATCAGAATAGTGCTAACATTTAAGATACTGTTTTCAAGTTTCAAGGGCAAGCTGTGGTTACCTGCTCCAATGGATACTTAGCATAATGTGGTGCATAAAATTCTGTATCAACTTGTTGTGGAACAAAATGAGCTATATGCCCCCAAATACATTTGCTAAAGCTCCAACCCCCAATGCAAACGTATTTGGGGAGAGGGCCTTTAAGAGTGTGATGCAGATTATAAGGGATCACCTGGGTAGGTCCTGATCTAATAGCACCAGTGCCCGTAAAGTAGAGGGGGAAACATCCAAGACTCTCTCTCTCCACCCACAGAAGGAAGACTACATGAGGACACAGCAGGAAACCTGCTGTCCACAAGTCCGGCAAACAGATGTAATAGGAAAGCAACTCCTGCCAGCGCCTTTCTCTTGAAATCTTCATTTTGAAAACCAGGAGAAAATAAAACTCTATTATTTAAACCACCCAGTGGGCAGCATTGATGCATAGCAGCCTAATCCGCCTAAGACACACCTCTACCTAATGCTTTGCTCCAGTCACACAGTACCGTGTATGGTAGTATAATTTCACTTACGAACATTAGTTTCTTGCAGTTTTTGTCATCTGTTAAACCCCACATGGCATGAGGGTAACAACTGTTCCAACTCCATTCAATTTCAGCCCTAGCAGTGCAGTTACCTCCTTTCTTAACAGAACTTTTATAAATAGTATTTCCTGTTAGCCTACCAGAAGCATCCTGTTATTTCTAGATAATTATAGGGTACAGGAAAAGGTAGGTGGAGTTATAGAGTTATCCTCTGTTCCTTCAACTGGATGGTAGTAGAGGTGGGACAAAAAACATGCAAGGGATGAGTGGGAATACCTAGCTAAGTACTCAGTGCACAGAAGGAAGTGGCCTCCGCTTGCTCCTGGGGCTGAACTGACTTGGGGTCAAATATCACCAGCTCCTGGGACTCAGGCCACTAGGACTGAGAGCACACTAGGACTGCCAGCATCTCACGTCTTTCCACCAGCCCAGAGCTCCTCCCCTGGCTATCATCATTGACTCTCAAATGTCTTCTCCAGTTCTGTAAACCTCATTTTGACACAGAGATATTGAACTGGAAGTACTCAGAGATTTCTGCTCCATATAACGTTCTTTTACAGTCGAAGAAACTAAGGCAAATGAGGTTGTCGACACTGTGGTACAGGCTCAGGATTCCTACTACCATCATCACGCATTGAAATATTTCCACTCAAGTGAGGTGTTTTGGGTGTTGTTCTTGTTCTGCAGCTCCAGGCTACATCCCCAGACCTTTTTATTTTGAGATAAATTCTTGCTAAATTGCCCAGGCAGGGCTCTACATTGCAATCCTCCTGCCTCAGTTTCCCTCACTGCTGGGATTATGGGAATGTGCCATCATGTGGGGCACAAAAGTTTTCAATATATAATTGAAAGAAGGAAGAAAAGCAGTTCATAATCAGTACAGTAACAGAGATGGAGGAGATAGAGAGATAAAGAAGGATAGAGATAAGGAAGAAATAAATCTTGTTCTTGCTGAAGTCATTGCCTGGAGAAGTCATGAAGTACACTGGAGACTAGAATAATTGCTACCTGAGGACAGTGCTGCTGTGGCCCCCACACCTGGCACAAAGTAGGTCCTCAAGCCACGTATGTGGAATCCATTAGGTACATCTGCGATATCACTAAAGCATGCACATCTCCTATTTTGAGAGAAAGCAAAGATGATTCTAAATATCTTGTTATTTCCTGGAAAAACTGCCCAAAGTTTTATACAACTCTTGGGAGTTGTCCTTTGGGATTGGAAAGTAAAATGACAAATACAGTTTACATTCAAAATGAGGAAGGACGTGAATTTGCAGTGTCTTAGCTTCTTGCTGCTGAGACAAAATATCCAACACCTGAAGTTAAAGAGGAAAGGTTTATTTTGGCTCATGGTTTGTAGAGGTTTCAGTCCATAGTTGGTTGGCTCCAAGGCAGGGTGGCATGGCAGAGAGGCATCGCAGAGGGGAAAATAGTCGCTCATGGCATGAAAGGCAGAAGGCAGGAGGCAGCAAGTGATGGCAGCAGCCCTCTTTCTGTGCTTCCTATTGATCCAGGATGCACACACTTAGAGCAGAGCCACTCTCACCCAGGGTGGGCCTTCCCATTATCCACACCCAGAACTACGCCAAACCAAGCAGTGGGGGAATTTCGTAGTCACACACCCTTAATCCCAGCTTCACACACTCTAGATCCAGGCACCTCTGAAAATCGCCACCTATGAATGCCTGAAGCACTGGGGGAACATCTACAAATAAGCCATGACACACAGGCAGCAGGAGATAAGCTGTCCGTAGAATGTGACTGTATATGTAAATAGGTCTTCAGAAAGATAACTAATTTAAAATATGGTCATTAGGGTCCGCCCTCCTTATGACTGTCAGTCTTACAGGAAGAAATATGGACAAAGACGCATGCAATAGGAAGACCACCGGAAGGGAGAGGGGGAAGCCAGCTAGCTGTAGGCCAAGCACTGAGGACACTAGTGCTGCCAACACCTCCATCTCCAGCCTCCAGAGCTGTGAGAAAATAATTTATGTTGATTAAAATGTCCAGTCTATGGTAGTATGTTACAGCACTCCTTCCAAATCAACAAGCAGGGAATATACATCTTAGAATTCAGGTTCAAGTATTTTCCAGCAAGTTGCAGCAGTAAGTTTTTACCTCTGTCTTGTTTATGGTTTAGTTTTCATACTGTGGGGATGTCTGCTGACCCCACAAAGGGAAATTTTTCATTGCCTTTATGAGTATGAAATGATATTCTTCCAATAGATAATCATCATTTCCCTCAGACAGCTAACTAATAAGCTGACAAGAACATTGAAACCAGGGGACATGATCTCTGTTCTAACTCCACAAAAAGCTGGAGTGTTAACTTGTATCCTGGTAACAACTTTGAAACAAATCCACCACATGAGGCATGTGCTTGATCTCCAACAGGTATTGATCAAAAAGAGGAAAAGGAAAAATGACTGCTTCTTTCTGGTTTTGTTTTTCATAAACTCTGATATAAAAATAAGCTCTGACAATTTCTCTTTGCATTTTATCAGATTTGAATTAAAATGCTATGACTATGATAAATTTCCCAACTATAGATAAGGGACCTGAGACTCCAAGGCTTAGTAAAAACTCCTTAATCTACTAAAATGAGGTGGACTGCAGTACAGGGACTTTCTTTCCTGTTCAGCTCTCGGTCATTTTAAGTTGGCCAAGGGAAGACAGCATTATTATTATCTCTAGGAAATAAAAGGAGGTGTTTGCGTAGGCTTTGGGGTTTGGTCCTGATATGACAAAGTACTTGGTATTTCTCATGGGTTGAATTGTGCCATTTCTAGAGAGTGTGATCTCATTGTTGATGTTACTAGTTAAGATCAAGTCAGTAGTGTGGGCTGATAATAGAATATGGCTATTGTCTTTATTAAAGTTAAAAATATGGGCATGGACACAGACGATACAAGAGAACACTAGATGAAAATGCAGGCTGTGTTTGAGTGCTGCTTCAGTCAGGAATGCTAACAGCCACCACAGAAGCCAGGTAAGAGACACAGAAAAGCTTCTTCCTTGTGGCTGTCAGAAGGAACCAACTTTGCTGACCCCTTGATTTCAGTCTTTAGGCCTCTAGAACTGTGAGATAATAACTTTATTGTTTATGCCATGCAGCACGTGGCACTTCACTAAGGATCCCCTACCAAACTAACACAGCCCACTTGGCGAAGACTGCCTATGTGATTTTAGAGCCAGCAGAGAATTCTCTTGGCTGAGAACTGATTAGCTGCCTTTTGGACATTTCATACTAGAGAGTCCAACTTGTCTGCTTAGCTAATAACTCTGTAGAACTCCTGTCTCCTACTAAGTAGAATGGCCAGCTTCCTCCAGCTACTAACTGGTGAGCCACAGTGACAAAGTGAAGCACTGGGAGGATGGCCATGGCCCGGGTTGCAGAGCTTTAGATTAGAAGGTGATGCCCAAGAAATCACTCCAGACAGGGGGTGCTTTTACCTCTTGTGCTCTGGCCTCTAGATCTACTACTACTACTCTCTTCCCTGAGCCCTAGAGCAGGCTCTCTGATACCTCCCAGCTCCTCCTTTGCTAAGGAGGACTTATAACTTGATGACTTCCCTCATTCTCATCCTTATTTTCCCTTAACCATACATCCTTTCTTACCCCTTTCTCTACTTATTCTTATTTTATTAGTACATGTTTGCATGATGTAAAGTTTACATTCATCTCAGGGAGTAGGTACATAAACTCAGCCTATCCTGAATCTTTATTTTCCTTCCCCTCCCTACTCATTTCCCTCCCTCCACCTTTAAATCTCCTGTTACTATTTCCTTATTATTCTTTTAGTTCATGCTTGTGACCGAATGATTGCATTCATTGTGCGTACTTCGTACACAAACATGAAGCATCTTAAATATTTTCTCTGCTAAGTCCCTTTGATGTAACTTCAGCAAAATGTCTCAATGCAGATGTCAGGCACACCTCTTTGAAGTGCCAGCTAGCTTGTGACCTGCTAATGTTTTCCCATTATTACTTTTACCATTATTACTTTTTTCCCATTATTACATTTTACTTCTCCCATTGAACCTCCAATGCCTGCCCATTATTACAGTGCCTGGGCAGAAATCACAGCAGAAGCAGACAGGGGACCTTTTTCTAGCCCTACTTCTTTACTCTAAAGGTTTGGATGAACCAGAGCAAACTACTTTTGGGTTTTAATTTGCCATGTATGAAGTAATCAAATGCTTTATACGGGGTTTGTTCAGCTACAAAATTCAGTAATATTTCTCAAATCTATATTAACTTCAATTTTTTACTAAAATTATGTCATTTTTTCTTGCTTTCTAGGATGATCTATGGATGTCCTTACTGCTGCTTCCTTAGCAAATCTTGTCTACTTCTTTGAAAAAACTCTTATATGCATTTGACTCAAAATTCCAAGTGTCTCACTTCATAGCTGACTGAGCCACTAAAGTATGTTAGAGGTGTAGTCATGGTTTCCTTTGTGGGATTCTCCTCTCATTCCCTCTTCTCTGACATACACTGGTGTCTCCTGTGCTAGGGCAGGTTTCCTGAGAATCTTTTCATTTCCCAGTAGCAATCATGCCACTATGGTCTCCTATGCTCCCGTACTTTTCTTCTTAGCACTCATGATCTTCTTACCTTAGACATCTTTGTTTGAATGAAATTTCTAAGTCTATTGACTTTGTATGGTTCATTTTATATATAATTATCAAAATAACTTCATCAAATAGAAATTACTGAAGGGTTTTGGTGACTTGTGCCAAAATTCTCACCCCAGTCTTATAAACTAGGGCAACCAACACTCATCTGCTGTACCAGGGTGACAAAATCACCCTGCTCTGCTCCCCAGAACACTAGCCAAGCCAGACTGTTACCTTCAGGTGCACATCCTAAAATCTTTTTATGTTGCTTTTCCAGGTAATTTGATTTTCCCTTCTTTTTACTCTAGAATCAATGGCGTGCACTAGAAAGAACTCCAGCTGTATTCTATCACACACACCACACCCTTAGTGTGTAATCATTTCACTGTGCGTATCAGATCATGCTGGGGAGACAAGTGACTGTTGGCTGGAGGGCAGCTCTCATGCCATGCATGATGCCTCCTCCCTGCTATGTGCTGGAGCCAGGAGTTGTGTCTAGACCAATGATGGCTTGAGTTGGAGTTGGCCAAGTGAGAAGGCTCAACTCATGTGCCAGAGCTAAACTACATTCCTTCAAGGAGTGTAGTATGCATTAAGAAAATGTGTAGTGTGCATTCAGTTTAAATGAATTTTGATTCAATTTAAGCCTGGTCCACATTTTTTAAAATTCTACAACTGCTCTTCAATCTACTTCAGGGTTCTGTGTGTAGCAGCAAAAAGTAAGGTACGCAAAGTGGGGCTTGTTCTCCCAAATCATCAGTGAAAAGACACCAGACTGGTAGAAGAAGTTGCCTCTGAGAACAACCCTGTCTCTCCCCTCCGTAGGCCTGCATGCTTGTCCCCTTCAGTCTCAGTGGCCACTTGCACACCACCGTGCTTGAGCGACGTACCAATACTCTCATACAGTGACTGCAGAAGGTGTCAGCTTGGCTAGGGTGAGTTCCGTTTCCTCGGCTTCCCTTCTCTGGTCCAACTAAGTGGGCAAAGACAACAGCCCTGTATGTGCTGCTAAAACAGTTCCCATTACTGCCTAACTTTTACTACACGCTAGCCAAGTCTGATTTCTGCTCTACCTCTGCTTCAAAGTAGGTCAGCTCCACCTTTTTCTGTGCCCCATACCACCATGTTCTCTCCCTATGGAACATATGGCTGCTGTAATTTACCCCTATCTGAAGAGAAGCCACCTTCCTTGTGCAGTAACCACTCCTTGAGAAGATTCACGATGTGTGTATTGGTAATTACCTAGAATCTCAGCACTATGGGAGACTGAGGCAGGGGGATTCCAAGTTCAAACCCAGAATGTATAATTTTTAGTGATTTATTGAGAGACTGTCTCATAAAATTAAAAAAAAAAACTTGAAAAATGTCTGGGGATGTAGCTCATGGTAAAGGCCTTGAGCCCTTAATAATTTCCCACTCCACCTAAAGAAAAAAAAATGCGGAGCAGGGGATGGTTGGGGACGTGCATCTCACTCATTGTCTTCTTCCCACATTGCTGTTATGTATCCATTTGATACTTATGGAGAGTTTAGGCACTGAGATTTATTCACAGCCAAGCAACCAGGTGTATGCATATTAAAAGAAAAGGCAACCGGCATAGACTGGACAATACGAAAGGAAAACTCATGGCTAGACTTGTGCTTACCTCTTTAGGGCACGTGTCTGCCACAGAGCAGGTGTTAAATGTTTGTTAAGTGACTGAACTAAATGTACGTTTTCATCTCTGGATGTTTGCAAAGCTCTGCTTTGTGGTTGCTGAGATGGGAATGAGCCTTGGTAGGTGATTTGAAATAAATCTCATGTAAACAAACAAAGAAACAAACCTCTTTCTGCCTTGGTTTCCTCATCTGAAAGATGGAGACTACAACTTTATCTGCCCAGGCCAACAAATGCTCTGAGAGAACAGATATACTGAAAGCATATGCTTACACACTCTGATGAAGAGACTTTAGCATTTTCCCAGATTTGTAAGCAAAATTTACCGATGCCATCCTAGTTGACCTCAGTCCAGTTTCTTTTATGTTTACTACTCTTGGTGAAAAAAACTAGTAGGATTTTGGTGAAGCCAAAACTTCACCGGATGGCTGTGGCTATGCTGGTGTCAGCATTTTCCTTTATAAACTCCTATTTTTAGGCTCTCCTTGTGCAAGTGGAGACTGTGTTTTCATTATTTTATGTAATTGCTGGGATTTATCACCTTCCTGGAGGAGAAATTTCACATATTTTCCTGATTTGAATAGTAAAACAAAAATGGGGTGAATGTTTCATTGATCGATGCTATTGCTTTTCATTTGAGAATACATTTTGAAAATGAATTATAAAATCATCTTATAACAGGATTCAGGTAAGAAAAATCTGATTGGAATATAGAAGTACTTCAGCCCCCAGCCTTACCAGCTGACAGGACTAAGGCAATTCATGTTACAGGTGCATTCCATGGCTGCTAATTTCATCTATAATTTGTTTGGCAGAGTCCAAGTTTGTGTTTAATTAACTAAATGACTTGCACCATCCAATGCTTGTTGCTACTAATGTATCACAATTAGAGCAAATGGTCACCATGGAAACCACCGGCTCCATTGTCATAATTCCTAAAACAAGGATGGTTTACTTTTGAGCCATCAAATTCTTGACTCTCCACAGCATACGTTTACAGTTATTACTAAATTGGGATTCGGTCACTTTGGAATCTAATGTGCAGTTCCTCATTTCAAATGAATGTTATTATGAGGTGTCTGCCATTTCAATGATGTTTGCCCAGTTCCACTCATCCTCATATCCCACATATTTATGTTCAATTAGGGAGATATTGCAGTCCATAAAAATAGATGTGAATTCACTGTGGGAACGGGAAAACGCATCTTTTTTTCTACAGTACCAAAAAGGAGAAGATATAAAAATCTGTTAGGTTAAAATTGTGACAACCTTGAAACTCATTATCTACATTCTCCTCAAAGCTGGTCTTTTCTCCCTACCCTCCTGTGGCAAGAATATAGTTTCAGTGATTTTACTATCAGGGTTTGCTTCACCCCTGGCAAGAAGCCAGAGGTACACTATTGAAATTCTGGGCCAGGCTGCTGTGACATAATGGGAAGAAGATGGAGGCTAGTGCTGCTAAAGAGGTGCTAACTTGTGGTTTACAATTCGGGTCATTTTACAGCAATTTCTGTGCTCTATAACTGGATGTAAAAATGAAAAGTAACATGCATCGTTTCTCTCCTAGCACATAAAAGTAATTTTGGAAATAAAGCCACATATGTATCATCTTATGTACCATACATTGGTCCTGGGCCCGAGTGTGGGTGCGCACTATCCAGCATGCGGTGTCTATAAATTGAGGGTGCTGTCCATCCCACTCATCAGTGGAAGCTCTGTCTGAAAGTAAACCATGGTCCTGGGTCATAAAAATACACTGAGATGCAGTTTTTGAGGTGGTAGGGACTGATCCCCGAGGCTTCTGCTTGCTAGGCAAGCAAATCTAGTACTGAGCGATACCTCCAACATGACCACTTAATATTTCATCATCAACCACCCTAAAACACAATTCACTTCCCCCGAAATGACTTCTCTTTAGCTCAGCAAACAGATATTTTATTTTATTGACCAGATAAAATAGTGGAGGCTCCACTATTAAATTTAAATTCCAGATAAACATTTGATGCACTTTTAGTGTTATTATGTGCTAGATAGTGCATATATTAAAATTATTAACACTTTACTTACAATTAAAATTTAATGGAGTGTCCTGCATTTTTATTTGCTAAATCTGCCAACCCTAGAAAGCAAAATCTTATACAGATAGTTTTCATTTCAGTCCTGAAATTCTGTTAGTAGATGTAAAGGGTCTCTTTCTTCATATCTCCATGTCTGCGGTGAATTCTCAATCCTCCCTACAGGCCAGGCAAGGAAAGAGAGGGCAGTGGGACCTGACACACAGGCCAGGGAGGAGTGGCATCCACAGTGGCTATAACCATTTCACTTTGGCTACTACTAGGAGGAGAAAAATGCCAGATTTTAAGAAAAATGGCCTTGGAATACTGAAACAGGACTCCATAGCTCTTGTATTCATCACAAAACAAAGCAGATCCAATGATTCTGAGTGCACAGCCAAAATGCAGTGCCACTGTTTATACAACTGGAAGCTGTGATGGGCATCAGTTCATTAGACCGTAAGCCCATTTCCTCCCTCAGCTGAGTATCTGATAAAATCTCGAGTTCTATAAACTGGGGGTGGTGGTACACACGCTAGACTCAGCGATCTGGCAGCCTGAGTCTGGAGGACCTTAAATTCAAGCCCAGTAGAGTGACAACGTAGTGTCATGCAAAGGTCCTGGGTTTGGTCCCCAATACAAATATTTAAAAGTTGAATTCTGCAAATCCACCTTGGGAAGGCCTCCTCATTAGCAGCAGCCGTCAGCGGGTACATGCATAACAGGTAGGAGCCTCTTCCTTGAAAACGTATCTCCGGATAACTCCATTTGACTATATTTTGGGATATCTTGGTCTTAGTCTTGACTAGACCTCCTGAAACAGGTAGAACTCACTATGCAAAGACCAATCATTTTCTAAATTCTTTCTATTTCTTCCATCTTCTAAGTGCACATAAGCTGACTCAGAGCCACTACATTGTCCAATTTAGACTTTTATTGACATCTGACATTTGAGTAATATCCCATTTCCTCAATTTTATCAGTTAGGGCCAATTTAGTCTCCACATTATATTGATAACCTTAATTGTTAGCAGAAGCTGTGTCACCATGAGAGGAGAAATTTATGTTCAAATTACATTTAATTGCCTTCATTAAGCGCTACAGCACTCCATGACACATACTCGAGCAGAGCAGCGGCCCACTGAAACAGGCTCGGTGCATCTCATTTCCTGAACATCCCGGGCTCCTGCCCGCCCTGTGCCTTCTGTGTATGTCATTGTCTTCTCCAGTACCGTGGTCAAAGAAAGGACACCCACACATCCTCCAGCGGAAGATAATGAGCATTTTCTGAAAATAAATCCTTCTTAAATCTCTGGTGATAAAAGTTTTAATAAAGCATCATTCCTGACAAATTTGCATTCTCCTATGGGGTTAAGAGTGGCCAGTTTCTGTTGGCGGTACAGCACCCAAGGCCAAGAAGTGTGGACTCTGCAGTGGCATTTCTGCACTGTCATCTGCATCCAGCTGCCGACAAGCTCTGCCCACAGTAAACTGTACCTTTCAAGGTGTAGTTTCTTAACTGAGTGAGCAGGAGTGGTTCTTTGACAGCTCCTAGTAAAGAAACGCGGCTTTGTGTCGGCTTTGCGTCGGCTAGTCGTGAAGAGGATTTAAGATAGATTCAAAATAGATGTTAAAAGGATGTTTATCTAGACTCAGTTTAATCTGCTCTTACTCTATTTGTGATATTTCACTGGGCTGCTTAAAAATCACAGTTTGGCAACAGGAAATAAACTCTTTTGACTTTTTAAAGTAGCATGCTTTACTCTCCTTTCGCACTCATCACTTGGGAAGTGACCACATTTCTTCAACACACCTTTGGTATTAAATCTCACAGTCTTGGTTGCCAGAAATGTGCTTGGCCTGCTAGACCCAGTACTTTTCTTTCAGCAGACACTTCAATGGCACTTACTACTTATCACCCCAATTCCCAGGGTTAAAATGCTGAATGTTAACTCATTGAATGATCATGTGAACACTACCATCCATTACTTCTGCGTTTTACAAGAAAAGTAACTGACACAAGAACGAAGTAGTTTACTCAAAATTATCTCTGGTTTCTTCAGGTAGAGATAGGTTTTGAGTTTAGGCTCTGAAGACAGAGGAAGAATAAAATAGTAATGGCACTAGCTAACAGGTATTAAGCACTTGTGGTTTCCTTGCCACTGGGCTAAATACCCATACTTCACTTTCTTCAACAATTCTGTAGTAGAGGTATTTCTAACACCCAGCCCCTACACTTGCACTTAAGTTAAAAAGGAGTAGAGAGGTTTAAAGATTTTCTCAGAGTCTAAATTTGCACTGGGCACAGAGCCCAGGACAAGAGCTTTAAAGTGTAACATTGGGAGTTCCCCCACCCCCAGCACTACACTGACTTCCTTATTGCTGAATGAAAGTTTTAATTTTTCCAAAACAGTATTCTTTAATAAAAGTCAATATTTTTCACAGAAGTGTTTTCCAATCTCCTCCAAACTTGTCTGTATCTTCTAAAAGAGAATAAGTGCTGCCATTTCATTATAATTTTCTCCACAAAGCTTTCTCCCTCCTGCCCACTCCGTCTTCGAGTTGAATTCATGTCATTTATTCCTCCCTTCAGCCTATTTTGTTTTCCAGACTTGCAGGAATTATTTAGAACAGTGTTTCTTTTGTTTGGAAACAATGTCTTTGCCCAGTCTGACAAGCTTCTGCGTTGTGGTTTCTGGGTAATTGTTACTGTGCAGATAATTGTTATCCCAGGCCAATGGTTTTCAAATTTATATTCTACATATAGCTTTTTCCACTTTAATCTCAGCTGTTTTTAATCTCTCTACAGTCTCCTTTTTGTGAAAAATGTGAAGTATGGGTTAAAATTATTTTCACTTTTGTAATAGATATCCAATTCACCCTGCTTTATATATGGAGCAAAACATCTTAATGGCATGATTTGCAATGATGCTTTTACTATAAACCAAAATTTCCCTATTCAAGTGTTTGTTTCTATTTTCTGTATCTATTTAAACACTATCACCATATTTTATTTCTGCTGACTTTGATTTATCGTTGCATATGACTTACAAGTAACTTTTTCTAAACTTACCTTTATTATTTTCTTCTTCAGATTAGCTTTAAAATCAATTTATCTAATTCTATTATAATTCTTATCAGAATTACATTAAATTCTGATAAGTATTTGATGTTGGAACTGACACTCTTCTCATACAGAAAGCATATCCCTAAATTCATTACAATACCTTATAGGTTTTCCTTCTTAAAGTTATTATTTATGGCAGGATATTTTATTTTTAAAAAATTCACTGAGTGCTCATATGGTACAAGGCATTTTAGTTAATCAACCAGCAAATCTTTTAAGTAAGATTTTTTTTCAAAGCTTTGAACAGAAATATAAATTTCCCTGGAATTCTCTGTATCAAGACTTGATGACACCGTGTGAAAGTCAGTTCAAACAGGAAAAACAGGAGGCCTTAATGTCAGAGAGGGAGACTTGGTGTCATCATCTTCTGGAATAGTTTGAAATGCTGTGAGCTGGTCATCTGCAAGAGGCCTGAGAAAGAAAAGTGAGACATGCTCAGCCTTGACTAGTTAGGGGTCAGATGTATTTGGAAGGATCCTGAAAAACATCTGACCTTGCTGCTAAATCAAAACATAACCATTCCGTAACTCTGAGTGGGAAATAACACCGTTTTGTACGATGAGAAGATGTGATCATTTTCTTCTACTTTCCTGCCTTGGGAGAAGGTGTTTAGGTTTATTTTCTGTGTCAGGGATAAATAATACCACATATTTCAATTGTTCATCAAACGCCCAGTCACCACCTACGCTCAAATGTAGCTGCCTTTACCCAAGTTGTGTCAGTTGTAATTGGATCTTGTTGAAATAGGCATGACATAGGTACATATGGTTGCAATTCTGGGTGCATAGACTAACTCCTATCCAGCAGTTTAAAGACAAGAGTGGAGGCAAATATTTTACTGATACAAATAAGCTGAACATTTTTATTATCTGTGCCTTTACTATTTAAGCAAAGTGTAATTAATCTGGTAGCCACCAATTCCAAACTCATGCTCATTTAAACTAAGTAAAATGTACAGAATTTAACTTGGCTTTGAAAACATATTTCCCAGGCAAATACAAAAGGTAGATACATTGGGAGACTGTTTTTAAGGTCTTTATATCACATAAATATGTTTTTAATAGATATATGAATATATAGAAGCATTATATATTCATGATGCTAATAATTATATGTTCATACTATCTGTTCATTAAAGAACCTCATTAATTTACTTTGAAAAAGTAATTGGTTCAACTTACTTTGCATATTTGAAAGAAATTCAATCCTGCTTTCTTGAAGATAAGCAATGGGTTTTTCACAGAATCTAATTGGTCCTCTCTACAAACTAATTCAAATGTATGCAGTTTTACTGAAGTTGTCTTTAAGAATTTTTCCTTGGTGTCCAAATCAATTACTTTCTCTCCTCTAAGCTTAAGTCTTCCAAGATATTAACAAAGGTGAGTGACTGTTTCCAAATCTTTACTAGTTACCCATCAAAAATCCCTTTTACCTTTTATCCTAGTTTTCCCCTTTGATGCCACGTGGAGAGTTCTACACCATGACAGCCTATTGTAAGTCTATGCACTCCTAGACAGCTATTATGTCCCTCCGGCTGTCTTATCTTCCCCAAATTAAATATATTCCATTTCGCTCTGAGTTAGAGCTTAGTGTTTTCGTATCCTCTTGAACTTGACTCATGCTAAATCCAGGCCTATGCTGATGCCAACAGTTCTCAGGCTGCGTAGAGTTCCTGCCTTGAAAGCAGGGACTTATCTTTGTTTGCTGCACATCTTAGCCCAAAATGCGGCTTACGAAATACATATTGCCAATAGTTTTAATCATTTTATGATATCTCAATTCTAAAGGCAAATTTGAGGATGTAGCAACTATTACTGTCACACTCCTGTTACAGATGGGAAAAGTAGGGTACAGAGAGCTAAAGACTCAGGGGCACATACCCCGACAGTTCTTGCTAGTGTAGGGACCTCTGAAAGACAGCTCTGGCTCTCCTGTTCCTAACTGCTAAGCTAATCACCAACCCTCCTACAAAGCTATATTATTTATACCTCAATATAGATGAACTATTGCAGACGAGACAAAGAAGTGAGTCTGAAGAGTCGGAGAACATCAAGGTAATGATGCTAAGGGTAAGATTCCCGGGCATTAGCTTTTAGTTCGAAGGTCTTCCCACAACATTATTTATGGGCATGGTGAATGTGTACAAATTCACTCATAGTTTTTATGACTTTGGTAGTATTATACTCTGAATTAACTTGAGTGCTTTACATCTTTAGACTTCTCTTCCTTTTGTAAGACATAAATGGGAATCTTGTTCATATGTAGTTTTTGACTTATTAGGCCTGGATAGGGTCTGAGATTCTGCACCTATACCAACGCTCTTAGATAATGCCAATTCTTTTGGTCCCTGAGTCACTTTTTAAAAAGTATTATTTATTTACTTATTTAGATTTTAATTTTATTTTACAGAGAATAAAACAAAAGAGGACAGAATAAAGCAGATCAGAACAGAACAATGCAAGCAACACAGCACTTCACAACAAGACAATTGGATATCAACAGTAGCTACCATAATGTCTCTTTCTTTGGAATAGTTGAGCTTAGCTTCACTCACAATAATATCAAACATAACAAAATAGAATAAGACCATTCAAGAGAATGAAACTATTACAAGGCATTCTGAGCCAAATAACAGAAAATGAGCAATGGTTACTATAATATCTCATTTTCCATAAAAAATTTCTTTCTATTATTACACTTATTAAAATCCAATAAGACACAACATGATAGAATCAATGGTAATAGAAGAACAAAAGCATGGTAGGACTTCAGAGCAAGATGATATCAAATCAGCAGTGGCTGCCATAACGTCTTGTTTTCTTCAAAGTAGCTGTTCATACCATCACACATAATAAGATCAAACAAAACAATAAAACCATTCCAACCAGTGAATGAAAACACAGCTAGTGCAGCAATTCATTCAGGTTGTTTGTGTTTCTGATTAACAGGAGACTTGGCCTTGATAATCTCAAGTTCCTTCCAGTAAGTCTAGGGCACTTTTCCCTGTTTCCTGGCCTCTCTCTTCTAATTTCTTTACTGCCCCGGTTAATGACCTTGACATTCCAAGTGGTTAGGTATGATTCAAAACAGATGTTTTAATGTTAGGAAAGGCCTTCCAAACAACTATCTCCCAGTCCTGATGGCCACTTTGTAACTCCTATTTGTAAAACGCCAACACAGGAAGCCCTTCAGCATTCATGGTGGTTGAAAAGGGTGCCTAAAAACAGTGTATACACACGGGTCTAGCACAGACAATCAACACACTTGAGCTTCTAGCCCTTCTTCACCATTACCGCCATCAAGAAAGTCACAGGTTTAATTTAAATTAAATTAAGTCAAGCTCCTCCCATCCCGAAAATTGCCTACAGCTTAATAGTAATTTCATAAAATCTATCATACCTATTATGGTTTCATGAAGATACACGGTCCTTTTTTACAACTTTATCCTATAATAAAATATTTCTTCTTTGTTTACAGAATCAGAATATGAAAAACCTCCTAAGATAGAGCGTTCAAGCACAGAGGACCAAGGCTGACAAAAAAGAAAACAGATCTAGGGAAAAATGTGGAAATCACAGACTGGTATGGTGTTCCAGCGAAACTTAGGCTCCTGGTACCAATATGTCTACTACCGGTAAAAGCATTCCAATTTAGGAAAGACAGAGTTTACTTTAACTCGGCAGAAACCCTTAACCATTCATCCATCTCACTCATCACTGTTTGCTAGACTATAATAAAAAGAATAGTACTTACCACTGATGTGAAATATACTGTTTCCAGGCCCTATGCATTGGTTCTGTGTAGCACTGCAAATGAACCCTCTGCCCCGCAGTTTTTATACATAAGCCTCTTGAGCTTGGATGATGCGAGCTGGCCTATCATGGGTGGTGATTAAATCAGGTGGTCAGAGACTTCACAGAAGCAGATGCAATTTCACCCATGAATGAGTCTAATGGGGCTGACAAAACAAGAGAATGTGATCCGCAGTGAGTTGAGAGGTCTGAGAAAGGAAAGCTACTCTCTGCAGTACGGCCATGGAGCCTTCTCTGGGAAGCAGCCTTTGCATTCACAGCAGGGGGTGGGAAGCACTGAAGAACATTTCTGTATTGAGCTGGGGGTTATAGAAAGGTAGGTAAAGTAAACAGGGAAGAAGCGTCACTCACCCAAGAACACAAGACTTGGGGAAGAGGAATGCAGAGGCAATAAGCCACTGGATGAGGCTGAATAGAAGGATCAAGGACTGATCAGACAGGGCCTTGCAGTCTTTATTACATGTGTTTACAGTACATAATGATTACATTCATCGCGGGGAGTTGGTACATGAACATAGCATATCTTAATTCTTTTTTGTCTCTTTCCTCTCGCCTTCTCTCCTCCCTCTGTCTCCTGGTCCAATCCTGCTTTTTGTAAAAGTTCTATCGTTGCTACCATATCCTCTTCTCCAGAAAAGAGAGTGACTTTCGTGTGAAGTATATTTTACCCTTCTTTTCGGTGCCTTTGTCTCATATCCAGTGGTCTGTATAAAGAGTCTTTAGGCTCTCTTTAGCTTTAACTGTTATAAAGCATCCTTTGTAATAAACTATTCCCTGCTGTGGTGAAGAAAGGATGAAATCAATGATGGAAATTGATAACCCAGTCCAAAAAGATGGTCAGGGTGGTGAAGATGATGGAGGTCTGGCCTGGGTGTAGCAGTGGAGACCGGAAGAACAAAGAGATTAAACAGATATTTTCAAGGACTTGATCAGAGGAAACTTCTTTTTCCTTAAGAATTCCTTGAACTCCCCAGTTTCTTCCCTAAGTTTTTTGGCTCCTACCTCAGCACACCTGGTTGCTGCATGGCTCACTGCCCTCATTCTTGTTCTCCTCTGGGAAATCACCACACAGGCTCTTTGATACAAGGCCTTCATTTTCTACAGTGAGTATTAGTGCTCAGTATCACCCAGGCACTGTTCCAAGGAATTAAGGTACATTATTTCATTGAATCCCTTACAATTATTCAAGAAGATAAAGACCATCAGCATCTCTATTGAAGGTGCAGAAAAGGAAGCTCAGCAAACTTAAGCAATAAGCACAAAGCTTGAGACGCTCACGTGCAGGTGTGAAATAAGCAAGTCAGGACTCCTTAAGCCCTGGTAAGTTTTTTTCTGTAGCTGGCTTTGCATACAACTGCAACCTAAATTTTCATTAGTATCCTGCATTCTTCCATTGGTTTGACTATGCCTAAGGGACCACAAATTACTATGACACATTAAATAGTTGCTTTTGTTTTTGTTTAGTCATGCCAGCAATATTTCAGCTAATCTTTTCTTGCTGGTTACAATCTTTCACACCAGTGGATAGTGTGATGATTAAAGGTGAACTAAAATCTTTTCACTCACTTAGAACATATGTAGCCTTGGGGATCCCTGGAGGTTGTGGAAACCTAAAATGTGGATTTCTATAGAGACAATGGTATAGGACACATAACATTACCTGAATCATGAAAATAAGAAATGAAGCCCCAAGATGCTTGTTTTGGATATATTGTATACCAAGTCCAATTTTCTACCTTTGCAATCACTGACTTCTCTTCTAGTGTGACTTTTTTTTTTTAAATATAAGGCCAGTTATTCATTAAAGACTAAAAATCCCCCTCTAAAAACACATTAACTCATTTAGTTCTAAGTAGATACTCCATGGTCACATTCATATATATTAACAGCAATGAGAATACATGAGAAAGTGCCTTATAACAATATAGAGATTAAAACTCTGGTTGGTTTGTTTGCAAGGCAATCGCTTTGTTGAACTAAGTTGAAACCATCATGAACAGGCTGGTGGGATAATGCTTGGAAAAGGCCCATCATGCCAGCTGATGTTAGGTGGTACAGATGACTTTGAAAATCATCTCTGGTATGACCATTTTTATTCAATAAGCTAATTCATGAATGACTTTGCACATTTTTAAAGAAACGATCCCCTGACTGTAGGCAATTTTAAAGAAACGATCCCCTGACTGCCAGTAGTTGGGGAGTCAAATATTCTACACTGTTTTAAAGTTAAAATCTAAGCAACCTTTAGCTCAACGTAGTTTGCCAAGACTTTTTTGCAAGTGGAAAGTACTGTGCCTTGAACAAAACAGGTGGTCAATTATGACCACCTGAATGACCATATCTTTTCCCAAAAGGAAAAGTTAAAAACATTAATATTAACCATGGGAAGAAATAGTTAAAGATGTCTAAGTGGAAGCAAGTGAACCAAGAATCAAGGGTAAAGACTAGGAATCTCTTTGGCATAAATACTCAGACATAAATGAGATAGTTATATCTCGAATGAAATCACTTATTACCATCACTCATTGTACTTAATAGAGTGATTGTGAAAATGAGTTTCCAGGTTGGCTGGTTGCACTTTAATTTCACCATTACTAGAGGGAATTGGGCTCTTCATGGTACCTGAGGATCATACTGGCTGCCTAGCTCATGTTATTTTCTAGGTGAAAATTTTATACATATCCTTCAAAGCCAAGTACCTCCTTTTCTTGGCGTTAGATGAATTTGATACTTGTGATTAATATTTTACAGGATAGAATTTATCAGAAAAAGAATTCTACCAATTCCCAAACCCCATATTTACCCATGTACTTATCACATCTGTGCTACAGGGCAGTTCAAAACATTTTGACTAAAGATTTAATACTTGAATCCCTGAAATGAACTGGCAAGAGACAGAGTAATGGGAGAAAAGTTCCAAAAATTTTATTTGATCATAGTGTTATATGTATAGAAGTCCTCAGACTGACTACCCACAAACCAAGGGCAGACTATTTATATACTAAGGCTTATGAAGCACAGGTACCCATATAGAAATCCCATTAGAATAAAAAAAAAAAAAGATACCATTGACTTAATGCTAATAGTGGAGAGGGACATCAAGACCCATCTGTCTGGATTCTTATTGGCCTTCCTAGGGCTAAAAACATAGACATCCTTTCTGGGGCATCTTATGACATAAACAATGTAGGGCCGAGAATTTCTTTGTGGTCCACTCTGGCACAAAAGGTGGGGAAAGTCTGAGTATTACTCTTAGGCTTTGTGGCTGGCTTTGGGGGAAAGGAGGGCTGGCTCTACAGTCCACTATGGAGATAAGGAATTCTAATTTTTGTGTTATGAATGTGGACAAAGCTTCTCAGCATACATGAGAAAATTCAAACAGGTAAGAAATCCTATAAATATAGCAAATACAAAAAAAAAAACCATTCAATAAGAAACTATCCCTCACTACACACAAGAAAACTCACGTAGGTGAGAGACCAAATGGTATGAAACATAGGAACTCACAGAACTAAGAGAGAAACTGCTTCTGAGGACTCCACTTCAGCTGTCATTTTATGAACTCTCTCAGGGTCATGCACTGTGCCTTTCCTCCTGGCTGACAGGCGTGAGCCATCCCAATGGCTCCGCTTTCACTCTACAGCCCCCATCCCCTCCTGTACTCACTGCAGAGGAAAAGGTCCCCACCTCCACCTCGCAGCATTAGTATTTCACTAGACCATCTTGATCTGAATATAAGCATGTTGTCATTTCTCCCTGCATTCAGTTCCTCCTATTGAACCGGCTACCTTACCCTTTGAAATGTGATTTTTCTGCTCCTTTATGGTTTCAGATATCCAGATCTTTTCAAAGATACAGCAATGAACTATGGCTTTATCACTGTTGTTTCTAATTCAAAGGCTGTCTTCAGACTCAGTAAATGAATGTGCTTACTCTTTTGAATTTGAGAAGTTATACAAGTTATTTTGAGTGGTGGTGGAAAGCTACGTGTTTATGGGCCCCTTGAATCTGTAGAAATGCTGATATATGACAAGAAAATTTATATACACCCAATTTTCTCTGTGAAATAGTGCCTCTTTACTCTGATTAAAAGTTAACATTGGAACTGAGATTAGAATTAGGACTATTTCATTCAAATAAAACTGAATACAGTTGGCCGTCCATGTTCACAAGATCTGCATGCAGGTATTTAACCAACTTGAGTCAAAAAATTCAAGATATTCAAGAAAGACACTGCATCTGTTCTGAACATGTACTGGTTTTTCCTTTGTCGTCAGAGGTTAAACAATCTAGCAACCATGTACACAGCTTTGGCATTATGTGACGTGCTATAGTCTAGATATTTAAAGGACTTAAAGAATGTGCCTAGGGGTAAATGTAGATACTGCTTCACAAGAGAATTGAGAATCTGAATTTTGGTTTCCGAGGGGCTTCCTAAAACTGATCTCACAGGGCTATTGATGACTATGTATACACTTTCATGATTTGTTGTTTTAAGGAAAAAGTAGTTCTGTCCTATGGTAATCAATATTGGTTTTCATCTTCTTTACAGCCTTTGTAACTGTGGTATCCTCTTTAGATACCTTTCATTTTTCCAGTGTTAAAATTTAGTGTAGGCTCCAGAAAGGTTTTACGTCTAAGTTGTAACTCTCAATACCACATTGGAAATTAATACTAAGCTGCTCTTACAATGTTTAGATTGTGATTCATGTGAAGATAGCAAAGATGAAAACATCACATGTTACAAATAGCTCAGTGATAGTATAGTGTTCTCACCTCAGGGATTCATTGAGATAGTTCCTAAAGTAAAATGTCAATTTGTTTTGGAATATAAAAACTGTAATGATGACTATAACTTGGCAACTTACAACTGTTTAGTTTTTATTCTAACCAAGTATGAAAATTTACAAAATGTGCTATTACATGGGCAAAGTTTCTTCAGTTTGATGGGTTTAATTTCTTTGTTTACTGATTGACACCTTCTAAAGTATGAAGGGCTGCTCTTTTCTTTTCTGTGCATTCCATCTAGATAAGATTCTGTTCTTATCAGAGTGACTGCTATACTTTATTATGACCTTGATTATTAGGAAAAGTTCTTCACTTAGAGATTTTGTTTTCACAATCATATTGTCTCCTATGCTTATTATGTATTTTATTGTCATATCTGAGGAGTTCAAACATCTTTAATTTTTTTTTAATTTGCCCTCCCCAAGTCAGAAACTGAACACAGGAAAAAGCAATAAAACTGTCTTTGGGATTTCATAGATCGAGCCTGGAAAAATCATGAATATTTGTTTCCTCACCTTAGAAGAAAAGAGAAGATATAGAAGTAATTAGAATTATTTGCTATGATTCCATATAAGTTACATAGGAAAAATCAAAGTGGAAGAGTCACTGGATAATCACTGGATTAAATATGCATAGGAAAATGTTATTAATCTAAATATTCAGAAACTATATGCTGTACAGAAAGTGCTTACAGATTTACAAATATCCTTAACATTTATAAATTTCTATGCGCCAGAGTCCTGGCTATACCTTATCTGATGATGCTGCATAACAACAGTCTATTGCTGATGTAGGTCAGCAGTGGCCCAGTGGAACATACCACCCATCGCCTATGGTGATAAATGAAGTATTATTAGAACACAAGCAAACCCATTTGCTTTTATATTATCTGTGGCTGCTTTTGCACTATAATAGCAGAAGTGATTAATTGTGATAGACATTATATATATATATATATATATATATATATCTTTTAACTCTAATAGATTTAGTTAACTTGTTATAGAAAATGTTTGCTGATGTCTAGTATAGTGTTACTAGTCATAATATTAGTTATTTTAAATGCTTGCCCATCTGAATTTTTTAATCTAAAATTTTATGGCTCAAAAGTTTTCAATTAAGGATGCATATCAGTGTTACCAACGGAATTTCATAAAGCTGAGTTATCTAGGACCCAGCCCACTTATTTTTTCATTTGAGATTCCTGCAATATTCTTAGTAGAATTTGTATTTTTTGACATAGGATTATTCTATGTTATACATCAAAAATTTTTCTTTGTGAAAATTGTGTCCATTTATTTTTATAAATTATATGTAACATCACTACTTTTATATGAAACTAATCTTGATCATTATTCTTAGACATAGTTTATTGAAAACATTTTTATTTTCTTTATTATCTCATTTCAAATGCCAAAGACACAACCCAGTTTACTTGTTGGTTGCATTATATTTTATATGAACTCTAATCCGATTTTTCATATTTGTAAATTGCCAGTAATAAATTAACCACAGCACTTTTAAGTCTCCATCACCTATAGAGACTGCTGCTTCTCTTTTATTCATTGCTAAAGGTGTTGCTATCAGCTGCAGACCCACCTCAAGCACCAGGGTAAAGGCCTAAACAAGTTTGGAATGTTGGGCAAATCTCATACAACCTATCAGGATTTCCAGAACTCTTAAAGGAAAAAACCCACAAAAACCCAAAGCAGGTAACCTCATGAGACTTTGATCAGAAAATCCAGTAGGACAAGTATTAATTACCTAGCACCGCATGAATTAATGAAGAAAAATAATTTGTGTTAGTTTGTAATATTGTTAATGTCAGTCTCATATCTTGCTTTTAAATAGATGTAGAAGTACATTTGTTTTTTCTGAAGCTCTTGGAAATGTATAACAATTTGGTGGGCCCTGACTTGTAAGCTAATGATATCTGATATTTTGCTTATTTACTAGCTCTTCTATCCCTTACTCAGAAACTTTTAATGGCTCCTTTTATTTTATAGTTATCTGTATGGATTCAAAGAGTATACACCCCTACTCTTGCCAGAATGTAATAGAAAATACTGGTTACACCCCATCCGACCTTGCCTGGTGTATCATATTTGAGGATACTGTTCATTTTTTGCTGTAGTGTTAAAGAGAATAGAACCCAACAAAACAGAACAAAGCCAATCAAAGCAAAGGAGTGAAAGTGGTACAGAACTGTAAAACAGGACAATAGGAAATCAACAATGACCACCACAATATATCCTGCTATCTTTACAATAGTTGTTCATACCATCAGACATAGCAGACCAAACCAAACCAACAAAAACATAACTCTGAATAAAGCAAAACGATAAATCGGAACAAAACAAAACGATGAGGACAATGGTGCACATTGTTTTCCTTAAAATAGTTGCTCAGAGGATAAAACTATGGCTGGTGGTCTGGGCATCTAATTGGGGATGGTGGTGTCCATTGTGTCCACTGGGGGAGAGCCTCCTGTCGTGTTTTTGAAATCCAATCTTTTGATACTGTTCGTTTAATCAGGTGCAGCAAGCCACATTTAAGAAACAATGACTTTATGGAGAGCTTGCAAGAAACTGGCCTGTTAAGTCTCCGCATTACAGGTGAGGAACATGACTCCATAGTAGCCCAGGAATGTTAGAGTAATTTGGAAACGAGGAGAGAGAAACTTCTTTAAATTTATAAGTAGTACAGGGAATCTGGCTGCATTTCTTGAGGTTGGCCTCTTAGGATCAGGTTAGAAAATAATATAGCCTTTGAAAGTCTAATACAAGTTTCCTTACAAAAAACTCAAGCACAGCAAACTTACACAAGCTATATATTAACACTTGCTGCACATATGTAAATATCCAGCCTGAGCCTGATAAGATCTGTCTTATTTTACAATTACAAATAAACTTTTTTTGAGATTATTTTTGGTCAAAAAGAGGAAAGACTGTCAAGAAGCAAAATAATTACTGGAATATTCAGTGGAAAACTATTCATTATTTAGAATATTTTCTTCTAAGTTATTCAACTGGGTCTTTCGTTGTCACTGAACTATTTTATAGCTCTATAATGTAATGCAAAATAATTCTTGGCTATATACAGCCAGATAAATTTGAACAAGTATATCCAGAAAGTTTAGTTGACTTTTCTAACCTGCCCCATGGAAAATGCCATTTTTCATGTCTATGTACACATTTGTTTTTAACTTTTCCTTATTCCATATAAATGTTTTTTTTTAAATTTGTCCTTTGCAATAGTTGTAACACATTTTCGGATTTTTCCTTGACTCATGAATTACATAATCAAATCTCAAACATATTTATAAACTTCGTTTTAGTTGCAAAGTTGGATATTTTCCAATAATATCAAACTAACTGAAATCTCCTCTCTTTTCTTGACTGAAAACTACGAAAAGTACAACAAACATGATTCTGTCACTTTAGGCTTTATATGCTAAAGGAGGGAGAGGGATAATTAGTGAAATAAGTCATACAGAGCCTGTCAAAATGAAGTACTGTGGAGATAAGCACAAGATGCCATCTATAAGAGTTGCTATGCTGAAAATTTAATTTGTCTAAACATACAGTGTTTCTCTGGGAGGTATCAAAACCAGGAACATTACTACTTGCATTTCTTCATGGTATTTTTGGCCCATCAGAGGTCTTTAGCTCTGTATATGGATCATAAAATAGTAGAAATTTGGATGCTAGGGACACTTGAAAATACCAATAAACCAACTTCCAATAAGTCACAGCTTGTGTCTAGATAAACTGCCAAAGCCTCATGCATTCATAGGCACAGCTTTATGGAGGTGACTGGATCTTGGGTATGAGATACCAGGATTAAGGGTATATGGTACTGGATTGGTCCACTAATTAGCTTATCATATTTCTGGGTATTGATAATGGGAAGGTCAACCTAGGGTGGGTGGCGCCTTACAAGCAGTTTGTAGCCGGAGTGGGATAAAAATGAAAGGCTGGTTCGGTGTTAGGGCTCTGCTGCTGCTCCTGCCTTCTGTCTGCCTCTTCATGAGCCATTTCTATTAGCTGATGCCCCTTTGTCATGCCACTCTGCCTTAGAGCCAGCGAGCTGTGGATTGAAATTTTTAAAAACCGTGAGCTGAAATAAACATTTCCTCCTTAGTTACTTTGTCTCAGCAATGAGAAAAGCAAAACAGTCATACACCTGATCATCCAGTGATAACCTACCTTCTACAAGGTTACAAAAGGCATCTCAGGTCTATAGATGAAAGTACTGATTTGACAGAAAAACTGACTTTTCTTTTCATGTATTAGGCAAGTATTTACCCCGTGTATGCCTACTTCTTTGGGAAAGAAATCTAAGTTCTTCTATAACAATATAAAATAGATTTGATTGAAAGGTATATAAGAGATGATAGATTCACACAGTGAACACTTAAATAAATTACTAAAGTAAAAGCCACGATTGTCAAGAATGATGAAATAAATGGGTTTGAAGCAAGGTGTGGGGGTATTTTAGAGTACTTTGAAGAGGCTAATGGCAGTGTGTCTCTTACTGTAAAAAATCTATTTAAAAAAATCACCATATTTTGTGATCACCCTTCATTTAACAAGCATTTGTGGCAATTTCTGTCAAATAAAAACACTATGGTGTATCTTCATCCACCTTCTTAACTATAACTAGTACCATGCAACTTGTGACCCTTAACCAAAGTCAAAATTACTGTAATAGAAAAATACTGGAATCTATTGAGACATTGAGGAAGACACTCACAATAAAGACTTTCAAAACTTCTTTTTAAAAGTGGCAAGAATGATGGGTCAATGTGTTCAGGGGAAATTAATAGCAATGTGTGTTTTATTGTGATAATTTTAAAAATTAACCTTCACCCTATATTTTGATCACACCTTATATCTGAAATTTAGCACAAAATTCATTGGTTGTTGTAACTAGATAGAAGTTGTTTCTCAGGTATAGTTTTCATCATATATTTATGGGAGATCAGATAGCTATAGTGTTATGTTCCATTTCTCCAAATACACTGAGTTCAAAAATAGCCCCTCGTGATAGTAAGTGCTTTGCTTGCCAGATAACTCATGACTTTGTAAAGCTTAACTCACTAGCTCATCCCCCGATGCCTGACCGCTCTGAAAATAGTATAGGCAGCCAGAATAATTACTTCTGTGTGGCAGTGAGGTAGAACATCCTAATTTTATGCACAAAACATCAAAGCACAAAATTTGGATGCTTCAAAGAATTCTACATAGACTACCAGCTACCTTAGAGGATTCTGACTTTAAAAAAAGCAATTTCTTCTGAAATAACTTTCTTTATTATGAACAGTAGCGAGCAAATTAACTACAATCACATCTTCATGAAGATTTCTATTCCGAGAGCTAAAGTTTCAGAGAATCAGTGGAGAGCTAAGTGTGCATGAGAGCACCCGATGCGGAGAGCACTGACTGGGGGACAGCCTGAGAGAGACTGAGCTGTCACCTCTGTGAGACAACATCTCCCCTCCTGCTCATGGAATAGGAAACTGCAAGTAATTACCCACAGAAACAGTCTGACTTTCAGATCGTGTTCATCTACTGTCTGGATGATAAATGAAGAGAGGAATGCTGCATTAATAAAAATGAACCATGACAAAACAGACCTATTTTAAGACTAGTGGCTCACTCTGTGTCCTCTATTTCCCAGTGTGCAAAACCTCATTCAAAAAGTACCACCTGGGCTGGGATGAGGAAGCCTTTATTCAGAGGAACCGGAAGCTTCTACTTCCCCTACTCATGTGTGTGAAATTTGCTTTTAAAGATATCAAAATCAGAGTGCTTATAAACATTATTCCCTCATCTATATGTTCATCCCTTAACTTCTTTTCCAAAGGTTAGTGGTTGTCAAACAGAATAACTGTGTTTATTATCCTGATAAAATATGTCCTCTGCTGAACCTTCCTAAGGCGATGTGTATCATCCCTCTGCTGGTTGCTAAGTAAACAAGTTTTCTTTTTCTCTAGCATAGATTATTAATTATTTTTTAATCTTCCCTTCTTTAGCTGCAGAGATGGAGGCTGATTAGTTTGACATAACTAATGCATGGCATTAATCTAGCAAGTTCCACCAGACCAGAAAGTGCTGCTTATTGTATTCTAACTGGGCTCGAGGAACGAAAGGAACAATGCATTTCCCATGGTTGGGGGTGAGGAGCTCTTTCATTCCTACTGTACAGAAAAAAAAAATAAAAATAATAACATGGCCCCAGTTGCAGCATATGTAAGCTGGACTTGGCGGGTGGTGATAAACACATACAGAAAGATATTTGGTACCTGATGCTCATATAGACACCAACCACACCACACTGACGGCCAAAGTGGCCACCTCTGGATTCTGTGTCCATGTGGACACACAGCTCCTTGCTGTTCCTGCCACACTGAGCTCTGTTTCCATTCTCCGGGATCCAGAACAGTTAGGGTGGATACAATGCTTTTCTTCCAACCATTAAAACTCAGTGGGTTGTATCAATTAACTAGACCTCTGAATGAAGGTCTGTCTTTTCCAACCTTCTATTTTTGCATTTTTTCACTCAACAAGTATTAGCTTCTTTCCTGAAGTCTGTGAAGAACTTTGGTGAGGCCAGTCAGGTAAAACTCACTTACAGGGTAATGGAGCAGTTCTTAAGGTTTTTAGTGTCAAATTCCCTTCAGAAGCTTGCTGAGCCCTGTGGGAATTCTCAGAATATAGTCTTTAGATGTGTAAGATAAAATACATAATATTATAAAATTATAAAGGAAGTCAGACAGGGTAAAACATACTTATACAAATTATGATATGTATTCATAGTTCTCTACTAATGCCTTAAATATACCGAGTCAATAGGTTTAATAATCAAGATAGTTTCAAGGCAATAATGAACATTACTGATATTTTGGGAGAGTTGCATCATGTATAATGTGAATGGCTATTTGTGATTTTTAAAACACACAAAAACTCTGTGGAAGAAAAAAACTTGGCTGCGGCGCCCTTTTCTGTCCATGCCGTGTCCTAGTCCATCCACGCCTTGTGACAATTGCTTCTCCAGGAAAAGGACACCACATGTGGGAATTGGGCGCGGGATCTTGAAATGTTTTGTACTGATAATTGTAATTTGTGTAGTTCACATGTGTATGTTTTTATGTAATGCTCAATATGGAGTCGAGGGTGGAGACTCCAGGGGGGTTGCTGGAGGCCCTCTAGATAACCCCTTTGTGAGGACTGGTTGTGGGGTTTTGCCTTCTGTGAATAATGTGAGAGAAGTGAAAGAGCTCATGG